>PISX010000058.1:134646-283270 GCA_004024625.1 Mellivora capensis | reverse complement strand
TTAAGATTTTATTTTTATTTATTTATTTGACAGAGAGACAGAGATCACAAGCAGGCAGAGAGGCAGGCAGAGGCAAGAGAGAGAAGCAGGCTCCCCACCGAGCAAGGGGCCCGAGGCGGGGCTCGATCCCAGGACCCTGAGATCAGGACCCGAGCTGAAGGCAGCATCTTTAACCCACTGAGCCACCCAGGCGCCCCCAAATTAGTTTTTACCTAATTAAAATCTACCTGAAGAATAACCTCTAATATAAACGGCTTTATGTAGCATGGAATTCTAGACCTATTATGAATTATAACGTGTATATCTAACTATGCTGATATTATACTTAAAGTATTTTAAAATTTATCAAAATCTTTACCGACTTTTTAAGAAACAGTGAACTTCTTTTCTAGGTGATAGAATTGCCTCTTACGAACCCAGAATTATTTCAGCGTGTAGGAATAATACCTCCAAAAGGCTGTTTATTATATGGGCCACCAGGTTAGTTTTGAATTATGTCTGACCTACTAATAAATGAATGAATGAAGGAATGAAAAAGTAAGTTGAAAATTTAATGTGGGCTGTTCCAGCCTCCACTCTCTTCAGAGTAAGAAAGGAATACGTGATGTCTGTTTGCTGTTCTCTCAGGTATGCTTAGTCCTCTTTGCTTCATAGGATGTGCATCTTAACATGCTGTATGATTCTGGTGCATTGGTACTGTGTGGTTCACAGACCTCTGGCTGTTCCTGAGACACTTTCAGGGAGTCTGCAAGATCAGACCTTACTTTGATAATACTTAGGATGTTGGTTACCATTTTCACTATGTTGACTTCTGTGCTGATGGTGCAAAAGCAGTGTAGGTAAAACTGCTCGTGCCATAGCATGAGTCTGTTATGTCAGTGGCATGAAATGGTACGAGTAGTCATCGTGTTATTGACTGTTCATACTTGCAGTATTTTAAAAAAAAATGTGAGTTTCACTTTTAGATGTTCTTGTTGAAGCCGTAAAAATTATTTTTATTAAGTCCTGATTTTTGTATAACGTTTTATATTCTATGTGATGAGATGGGAAATACATGTAAAGTACTTCTCTTGCATCCTGAATAGAATAGTTACCTCTAGGAGAAGCACTTGTGCCTTGAGTTGTCAGCTAAAATTAGCTGCTTTTCATAGGATATCATTTTTTTTGTAAATATAATTTATAGACATTCTGTCATTGTCAGACCGGTTTTTGATTATTCAGATTGATTATTGCTTATCCAGCAAACATTTTTTAAAAAATGAATGTAGTTAGCCTGTTATGTTAAAAACAACTGACACCATCTGTAGCCAGTGATAAAATTTTCAAGTGAGCTTTCAAGTGAAAATTAGGTTTTCAAAACTTATATCTGACAGCTTTTAAAAATTTTTTTAGAGAGAAAGTGTGCATGTGTAGTGAGTGGAAGGGCAGAAGGGAGGGAGAAAGAGAATCTTTTTTTTTTTTTTTTTAAGATTTTATTTATTTATTTGACAGAGATCACAAGTAGGCAGAGAGACAGGCAGAGAGAGAGAGGAGGAAGCAGGCTCCCTGCTGAGAATCTTAAGCAGGCTCCACATTCAGCAGGGAACCTGACACCGGGCTCCAGCTCACAACCCTTAGATCATGACCTGAGCTGAAATCAAGAGTTGGACCTTAACCAACTGAGCCAGGCACCCCAACTTTCTGATGTTAATACTTTAAAGATGAGATGAGGGGCGCCTAGGTGGCTCAGTGGGTTAGGCCTCTGCTTTTGGCTGAGGTCATGATCCCAGGGTCCTGGGATCGAGGTCCTGGGATCGAGCCCCACATCGGGCTCTCTGCTCAGCAGGAAGCCTGCTTCCTCCCCCCTCTCTCTCTGCCTACTTGTGATCTCTGTCTGTCAAATAAATAAAATCTTAAAAAAAAAAAAAAGATGAGATGAGATTGATGATATTAACAAATGTGGCTTTTAAATATTATATAATGAAAAATGCCAACATTTGGGAGATTTTTGTAACTCACTGAACCAGTAGTTTTCCAAATAACCAATAGTGGATGTTATAATATCATGCATAGGTAAAAGATGCATTCATTACACAGGAGAGACCAGTGAATTATAATGTAACAGACTCCTGTAGTGTCTGTAAATTGGGGTTGATATATTTTTGAAGATACGTATTCAGCATGTTTAGAATTACAAGGGATTTTTGAATAAAATTTAAAATTTTAATATTGAAAGTTGAAATGCTTTAGAATTTTAAATGGAAAAAAAAGAATTTTAAATGGAAATTCTCTTAGGCTTTAGCTTTCATTTTACAAAATTTACTGTCTGGAGGATAACAAAAGGCTTTCAAAAATTTGTTTTGCTTTCCATCTAATTAGGACTTCTTTTGTCATTTTAGGCACAGGAAAAACACTCTTGGCACGAGCTGTTGCTAGCCAGCTGGACTGCAATTTCTTAAAGGTAAAGGGAAGATTCTTTTTGTAGCTGTTGAAATTAAATTTTATTTGAATTGTCTTATGTTTACTTTAATGTTTTTCCTTTACTCAGGTTGTATCTAGTTCTATTGTAGACAAGTACATTGGTGAAAGTGCTCGTTTGATCAGAGAAATGTTTAATTATGCCAGGGATCATCAACCATGCATTATTTTTATGGATGAAATAGATGCCATTGGTAAGAATAACACCTTTTAAAGTTTATTTTGAACTTTTTTTGAAAGTGTTAAGAAGTTTCTTAAAAATCTAAAGGAACCCCCCTTCATCTCTAACTGCAAATTGTGTGAAATAGCAAAATGAATTGAATGTTACTTTAAAAAAATTCTTAAGAAAGTTTAACCAATTTTAATTTGACATTGACAAAATGAGAAATGTCATATCAAAATCAACTCTAACTTCATCAGTATAATTCTTACTATTTGATTTTTATTAATGTTTTTAACTCCAGATACTGTTATTCTGTTATCTTAAATGATGGTTGTAGAGGAAAAGAGTAACGCATTTGAGTTTCCATATCATTATTTTAGGTGGTCGTCGGTTTTCTGAGGGTACTTCAGCTGATAGAGAGATTCAGAGAACTTTGATGGAGGTAATATTTGGTAAAGGGGGTTTAAAAAGAAGCCACTGTGTATTAAATGAAAACACTGGATATTTGAAGGTCAAAATGTGGACAGTGGTTTAAATGAAGAACACACTTAAGGGGTGCTGGGTGGCTCAGTTGGGTGAGCATCTGACTCTTGATTTCAGCTCAGGTCATGATCTCAGGATTATGGGATCAAGGCATAAGTTGGGCTCAGTGCTCAGTGGAGAGTCTGCTTGAGATTCTTTCCCTCTGCCCTTTCCTGTGCTCACATACTTTCTCTCAAATAAATGAATGTGTTTAAAAAAAAAAGAACACACTTAAGTATAAAATTTGAAAATATTGTCAGGAATAAACACATTTCTGTACCACAATCTCTAGTAAGAAAATGTCTGTTGGAAAGTAACAGGAGTAGTTACAAAATTCTATATGATATATAGGTATACTACTCCATGTATTTTGAGCACACCAGCCATTCAGATATTTAAATTGTATATTCGTCCGATGTTCACATTCTGTGAACGTGGTCTTGTACTTGTTTCATTAAGACATTTTATAAGTAATCGACATACTAAAACTAGTGGCAATAAGTGAGTTATAATTATGAATGAGGCTGCTCTAAAAATCGCTAACACTTTTCCTGAGAATAAGAAGAAACTAAATTAGTTTTGATAATTGAAGAAGATGGATATTGTAATATTAGAATGTACATAAAGCGTTTCCCCACTCCAGATTCTGTGAAAGTGACGGCAAGATCCCAAACATATTTTTCAGCTTCTACAAAGCTAGGGTAGCATAAGTAACAGTGTCAAATTCCATCTCAGTAGGGGTAGTTTTCATAAAGGACTTTTCATAAAATATAATGATCTGCTGAGAGTATATGCAGCATTTTCAAATTCTATACTCCTGGAAACCTTAAATTGAGGTATTTTGAAACAACACAGATGCTAGTTTTATTGTTGTGTTGTTGTTGTTTTTAAAGATTTTATTGTTTATTTGTCAGAGAGAGGGAAAGAGAGTACAAGCAGGGGGAGCAGCAGGTAGAGAAGCAGGCTCCCCACTGAGCAAGGAGTCCAGTGCAGGACTTGATCCCAGGACCCTGGGATCATGACCTGAGCCAAAGGCCCATGCTTAACCAGCTGAACCACCCAGGCAGCCCACACTGCCATAGTTTTATAGCCATAGCCATAGTTTTATACACGTAACTGATATATTGTCAGCTCTCAGATATTTTGGAAAAGAGATAGACATATTATTAAGCTGGGTATTTAAAGAGTTTGTGAATACAATTAGGTTTTTAAATATTTATTCAAGAAAACTTTAGTAACTGAAGGAAATATGCTTAGTGTCTCAGTATTTCTATGTGTAGTGGAATTATTTGAAAAGATATGTAATAGATTTATTATCAGATTTGTGGAAATGTCATTTTATCTGGTTTTCTGAACGTAAATTTTATGTTTGACACACCATAGTACTGTATATATTAGATTTTATTAGTAATGTTTTTAAAAGTAGCTATGAAAAAAAACCTTAAACATTGGAAATCAGATCCAAATAGTTTAATTTTATAGTACTTGACTAGATGGAAACCTTCCAATTTATTAAAACGTTTTGATACCTGTAACAAGGTACATAGTTCAGTAATGTATCTTGGAACTTCAAGGCTGGAAAACCTCTACCTTTATATTAGAGAAGGAAGAGATAGTCCATCAAATGGTCATTCTGGAGATGGCATACTCTCTGCAGACAATGTATTTCATAGTATTAGAAATATAGAAGTTGTGTACTCTCTTTTTTAATGGGATATTTTGTAAAAATCTGTCAATGATTTTTATTTATAAATATATTAGTTACTGAATCAAATGGATGGATTTGATACTCTACATAGAGTTAAAATGATCATGGCTACAAACAGGCCAGATACACTGGATCCTGCTTTGCTTCGTCCTGGAAGATTAGACAGAAAAATACGTGAGTTAAAGTTCTTCACATGCTATGTGTTCTCTTAGTCTGTGTCCACTTCTCTTTCCATATCTCTTCCTCACCCCCTACTTTGTTTACAAAACAAAAAACCTGGGCACCTGGGTGGCTCAGTGGGTTAAAGCCTCTGCCTTCGGCTCAGGTCATGATCCCAGGGTCCTGGAATCGAGCCCCGCATCGGGCTCTCTGCTCAGCAGGGAGCCTGCCTCCTCCTCTCTCTCTGTCTGCCTCTCTGTCTACTTGTGATCTCTGTCAAATAAATAAATAAAATCTTAAAAACAAAACAAAACAAAACCAAAACCTGACTGCAAAAGAATTTCTTATAATTTTTTATTTTCAGATATTGACTTACCAAACGAACAAGCAAGATTAGACATATTGAAAATCCATGCAGGTCCCATTACAAAGCATGGTGAGATAGGTAAGGAAATAACCATTTTATGTATATTTACATTTCGTAAATGAAGCAGAATGCTAATAGATATCACTGATAGTCTACCAAATCTGGTTTCAAATTCAGCAAACATGGAGATCTTAAATTCAGCTAATATTTATTGAGCATCTTTTGTACGTTAGGAATGGTTTCAAGTGCTGGGGATATAGCAATGAACAAAACAGACAAATGCCTGCCTTATAGAACTTTCATTCTTGTCAGAAAGATAGACAAGGTCAGTAAAATGTTTAATATATTAGATGGTAATATGTGCTATGGAGAAAGATAAAGCAAGAAAAGAGAAATAGATAATGCCAGGAGCCAGATGAATGGATACATTTTTTAAGTGGAGGTGAGGCGCGGGGAGCAGAAGGAAGACTTACCAAGAAGATGATTTTTAAGCAATGACCTGAAAAGGTAAAGGAACCAGGTATGATAATTTGGGGGAAAATGATACAGAGGGAACAGCAAGAGAAAGACCTTGAAGTATGTGTATGGCTGGAACATTCCAGGAGTAGCAAAAGATGCCAAGGTGTCTATAGCAGAGTAAATGGGACAGTGATAGCAAGAGAAATCATAGAAGTGATGGGAATCAGATTGTATATAGCCATATTGAGGTCATTAGGTAGGAACTTCTGCTTTTATTTTATTTTTTTACTTTTGTCATTGAAGGATTGTGAGCAGAGGAATGATAAAGTCTTACCTTTTGTTATTTTTAACTTTGTAGTGTCAAAAATTAGAAATGCATACAATTGGAGATAAGAGTATAACAAACTTCTAACCCTAGGTTACTTATCCCCTACCCAGCTTTAATAATTATTAACTCTTGGCCAATCTTGTTTCATCTGTAATCTCTTTTACCTCTTATCTTCCTTCTGGATTTCTAAAAAGCACATCCCAGGCATTGTATTGTTTCATCTAAATATTTTGAAACTGATGTTAAATAAGATCATTCTGGTTGCATCTAGAGGGGCGAGGATAGAAACAAGAGGATTAGTTAGGAGGATATTTTAATAATCGAGACAAAAGATGGTGGTGTGGTCCAAGGTGGTACCAGAGTCTTAAAATAATGAGATTCTGGACATATTTTGAAAATAGAGGTGATAGGGCTTGCTAATGAATCAGATGTGGGGTGTGAGCTAAAGTGAAGAACCACGGAAGACTTAGATTTTTGACTCATGCTACTGGAAAGATGGGGTTGTCCTCGATTACAATGGGGGAAGACTGGAAAGATTTGGTTTTAAAGGGAGAATAAGGAGTTTGATTCTGAAGGTATTAAAGCTAAGATGTCAATTCAATACCAAATAAAGATGTTGATTAGTAATTCTATATGCATCAATAGTTTATTGGGGGGGGTCTATCCTGGTGATGTAATTATGGATAATAATAGCATAACAGATTTTTTAAAGTCTTAAGATTAGGGTTGCCTGGGTGGCTCAGCTGGTTAAGCCGCTGCCTTCAGCTCAGGTCTTGATTCCGTGGTCCTGGGATCGAGTCCCGCATCAGGCTCCCTGCTCAGTGGGGAGCCTGCTTCTCCTTTCTCTGCTGGCTGTTTCCCCTGCTTGTGTGCATGCTCTCTCTGTCAAATAAATAAAATCATTAAAAAAAAAAAAAAAGTCTTGAGATTAGATGAGATTTCTGAGGAAGTAAATATGGATAGAGAAGAGGTTCAACAAGTGAGCTGGGATAATTCCAATATTAAGAAGCTGAGATGAAGGGGCGCCTGGGTGGCTCAGTGGGTTAAGCCGCTGCCTTCGGCTTGGGTCCAGGGTCCTGGGATCGAGTCCCGCATCGGGCTCTCTGCTCAACGGGGAGCCTGCTTCCCTCTCTCTCTCTCTGCCTGCCTCTCTGTCTACTATGATCTCTCTCTGTCAAATAAATAAATAAAATCTTAAAAAAAAAAAAGTTGAGATGAACCATCAGAGGAGACTGAGAAGGTATAGTCACACAGCGGGGAATTAAACCAGGAGCTGGTGATTTCCTAGAAGCTAAATGAAGGAATTATTAGAAGGAGGGGGTAATTCCCTGTTAGATGCTGACAGTGGGTCAGATAAAAAGACTTCTGAGAATGGACCTTTGAATTTGCTATGTGGAGATTATTGGTAACCTTATCAAAGCATTTTCTTTGTAGCAGTAAGAGTAAGAGCCTACCTCAGATGGGTTTCATGGAGATTGTAGGGAGAGGCTTTGAGTTCAGACATTTTTTTCAAGGAGTTTGCAGCAAAGGGAGAAGAGAAAAAACTAGCTATAGTGGAAATGGAGATAAGGATTTGGAGGAGCTTTCTTTAAGATGGAAGAATTTACAACATTTTTTTAATGCTAATGTGAGTGATCTAGGAGAGAGAGAGAAATTGGTGATGCACTTTCCTTGAAAAAAGGTTGGTCCTATATATGAGCATGGACTTTGCATTTATGAGAATAGGAGGAAAGGCAGAATAAATAGTTGCTAACGATGACAGTATCTCATATATGGCAAAAACTTGTAGAATTTTTCTTCTGAATACATTTATTTTCTCAGTGAAGTAGGAAGCAAGTTCAGAGTGAAGATGGGGAATTATTGTTAGACATTTGAGGACAGGGGAGAAATGATAAAATCGTTATCTCCAGAAGTGAGAGAGTGCAGTCTAGGATAGAGGTCAGCAAACCATTGCTGTGGGCCAAATTCTATCTGCTTTCTCTTTTTGTAAGTAATGTTTTATTTTAACAGCCACTGCAATTTGTTTATATATTGTCTGTGACTGGTTTCCCACTACAATAGCAGAAATTAATAGTTTTGACAGAGACCACATGGCCTGCCTAAAATATTTACTGTTCAGCCCTTTACAGAAAATTTGCTGACTCCTTGAGTAGGGGTCATTATACTGTTCTGGTATAATTGCCAGGCAGCTTTACAAACCCTTAGAAGCTAATGGTCCAAAAATGATTAAAATTGTTGGTTATTGCCTCTCACTAATTTCCTCATTGCTTATATGAAAATAGTTTTGAGCTGGAAAGACTAGGCTAAGCTAGGGATGCCAATTTGTAGATTTTTTCCAATACTGAGTTCTTGCTAGATACCAAATACTGTGCTAACCTTGGGAATCCCTGCTGTCAGGATGCTTACATGAACTTGAATGAAAATTAATGAGTATCTGTCTAATTTCAAATACAGATTGACATACTGTAGATGGCTTGACAAAGGTGTCTCAGAATTACACTGTAGTAGCCCATGGTGTCTCTTATTTCTCTACTTATTCTATATCAAGTCCATAACTGCTATTCCAAACCTATAGCTCTTTATTTCAAGTCTGTCATGTGGATAAAGAAGTCATATAACCGTTACTGTTACCATAGATCTGGTACCTCACCACTTGGAGCTTGCATAGGAACCAGAAAAGCTAGCCATTTAAAATAGTTGTTTACATAAACAATGAATCTTGAAACACTAAAAAAATAAAATTAAATTTAAAATATTTGCTTAAAATATATGATTAAAAATATGATGAAAAATATTTCTAATGATCAGTTTTGGTGTATTTTATATTAATGCACTAAATTTCATTGTGGTTAATAGCTGGTTCTGAATATTCTAGATGAATATTCTAGGTTTATTCAAATCAAAGATTTGGTTACAATTTTTATGAGTCATGGCTTCACAGATAACTCAAGTTCACATATCTATAACTTTCAATGCATAGAAACAGGTTAAGATGCTTTCAGGTATTGATAGTATTTCTTGGTTTTAAAGTTTCAGAAGTAAGTATTTCTGTTTAGCATTGGCTTAACAAAAGTATAGTTTTGGTTGTTAATATTGTGGAGAACTTGCTAAATATTAATGGAGGAATGTTAACAGATAGATGCCTAGCTGATCAAATTCAGAGCAAGCTCTGCAGTTAAGTTTTCCATATGGGCATAAATCAAGAAAAGGTCTAATTCATTCATTCATTCATTCATTCATTCATTTATTTTATTCCTAATTTCCAGTATTTTTTCCTAAACAGATTATGAAGCAATTGTGAAGCTTTCAGATGGCTTTAATGGAGCAGACCTGAGAAATGTTTGTACTGAAGCAGGTATGGGTTTAAAGTGCAGTGATTTTTATTTGTTTAATTTGCTAAAAATGTGTTTGGGTTTATTCAGTAGCAGAGCCTGGGCTTTGCAGGGGTATGGGTGCTTGGATTTTTGAGAATTGATTCCAAGAAGCAGGAGAGAGCAGGCAAGTGAGTTGGAAAGAAGCAAAGCTATAATAAGGGTGCGCTACTGAAGTAGATGCTGTAGATGGGGGGATTTGATTTGATGAGACCTCAGAGAAACATATTGAATGCCTTCCAGGATTACTTGGCTGAAGTATGGAGACTGGAGCATTTATTTACCAGCTCTCATCCTCCATGAGAATTTGCCCTTGGGGATGTTAACTCCTTTATATATACGGATGCCTTAGGGCAGAATGTGGAAAGACCTGCATGTGATAGCATGCTGGCCCCCTGAAGTAAGTCTGGGACTGTACAGAACACTCTGCCACACCTCTGGCTGAAATCAGACTGGGCCAGCACCAGAAGTAATCTGCAAAATGGATAACATGTTTTCTCATACTAGTCCGTTAATAATAAGCTTTGCAAGATTGATTTTTGAATTTTCTGATCATGCAACTTGTATAAAATGTAATTTTTTAAAAAGATTTTATTTACTTATTTGAGAGAGAGAGAGAGAGAGAGAACAGGCAGGGGAAGGGCAGAGGGAGAGGCAGGCTGAGAAAGGAGACTGACCTGGGGTTTGATTCCAAGACCCTGGGATCATGACCTGAGCCGAAGACAGACATTTAACCTACTAAGCCACCCAGGCACCTCAGATGTTATTGTTTCTTAATATATTTTCTCTGTGGATTGTGTGATTCTATTATTTTATTTCTGGTACCAGGTGGCTTTAAAACCATAGATACCTTTAGTCTTTGTCTTCCACACAGAATCTTAAAATTAAAAAAATTAAGGGTGCCTGCGTGGCTCATTTGGTTAAGTGACTGACTCTTGATCTCAGCTCAGGTCCTGATCTCAAGGTTGTGAATTTATTACAGTAATAATTAAAAATTAATTTTTGCAGTAGTTTTTATAGTTACTGACTGTCATACGTTGTGGGTGAATAGTATACAGATGTGATTTCCTCTTGTTTTTATATCACCTATAGCCTTATTTTAACATTTCTTATAAATTAGTGTTTATTTAAAAAATTTTTTTTTATCACACACTGATTTTATTTTATTTTTTTCAGTGTTCCAAGATTCATTGTTTATGCACCACACACAGTTCTCCATGTAATATGTGCCCTCCCTAATACCCACCACCAGGTTCACCCATCCTCCCACCCTCCTCCCCTCTAATAGATTAGTGTTTAAAGGTGTTGCTCAGGGGCGCCTGGGTGGCTCAGTGGGTTAAGCCGCTGCCTTCGGCTCAGGTCATGATCTCGGGGTCCTGGGATCGAGTCCCGCATCGGGCTCTCTGCTCAGCAGGGAGCCTGTTTCCCTCTCTCTCTGCCTGCCTCTCTGTCTACTGTGATCTCTCTCTGTCAAATAAATAAATAAAATAAAAAAAAAAAATAAAGGTGTTGCTCAGACATGGCTTTTCCATAAGGGTATCTTCATGGGTATACTGTGACTGAGTATCTGGATCAAAAATCTGCAGGTCTAGAGGAATTCCCTCCATACACATCAGAGTAAATCAGGATCACAAAGACTAGTACAGGGGCACCTGGGTGGCTCAGTGGGTTAAAGCCTCTTGCCTTCAGCTCAGTTCATGATCCCAGGGTCCTGGGATGGAGCCCCGCATAGGGCTCTCTGCTCAGCGGGGATCCTGCTTCCTCCTCTCTCTCCGCCTGCTTCTCTGCCTACTTGTGATCTCTGTCCGTCAAATAAATAAATAAAATCTTTGAACAAAGACTAGTATACAGAAAATGTTGTGTGGTAAACTTGCATGTGGCTTTAACTACTTGGAATAACTTAGGACATTCTGTTTCCAAAATCTATACTGGACCAAATTATTATTAGAGTACTGTTTTGGTAAAATTGGAATCTAAACAGAAGCAATGTCATAATCCTAAAGGTTGATATCATCAGATTATGATACTTGCTTTTTTTACTTTTTCTTTTCAGTTTTATTTATTTTTATTATTTTTTAACGATTTCTTTCATTTGAGAGAGAGCGAGAGGGAGAGAGATGGAGAGAGCACAAGGAAGGGGAGGAAGCAAAGGCAGATGGAGAAAGAGAAGCCCACTCCCCGCTGAGCTGGGAGCCCAACATGGGGCTTGATTCCCAGGACCTGAAGATGTGACCTGAGCCTAAGGCAGATGCTTAACCATCTGAGCCAGACGCCCCTTTTTTCAGTTTTACTGAGAAGTAATTAACATATATGGCCACATAAGTCTGTGTACGGCATGATGCTTTGATTTACATATATTGTGTAATGCTCACCACAAGAGCTCAGCTAACATTTATCTTCTCATAGAGATACAATTAGAAAAAAGGAAAAATAGTTTCTCTTTATAATAAGAGCTCTTAAGATTTACTCTTTTTCCTGTATATCATATAGCAATATTAGCAATAGACATGTTGTACATTACATCCCTGGTACTTATTTATAACTAGAAGTTTATATCTCATATATTTTTTAAAAAGTTATTTTTAGGGGCACCTGGGTGGCTCAGTGGGTTAAGCCTCTGCCTTCGGCTCAGGTCATGATCCCAGAGTCCTGGGATTGAGCCCCGCATCGGGCTCTCTGCTCGGCAGGGAGCCTGCTTCCCCCTCTCTCTCTGCCTGCCTCTCTGCCTACTTGTGAGCTGTCTGTCAAATAAATAAATAAATAATCTTTTTTTTTTTAAAAGTTATTTTTATGGGGTGCCTGACTGGCTCAGTAGGTAGAGCATGCAACTCTTTGTCTCTAAGTTGTGAGTTCAAGTCCCATGTTGCGTGTTGAGCTTACACTTAAAAAAAAACCCCAAATATATATATAATTATCTATATAAGAAGTATATTTTATATATAAATAAATAAAAGAATGTGGTATTTCCAGTAAAGAGCTATAACTTCTGTGTGGATTATAATTTTAGCTTTCTAAATGGCCTGGGACGTTCATATTTGTAGACAATGAAATTCTTTGGTTTTCTTTTTATTAGACTTTATTAGACTTCAAGCCTTTTTTGCTGACAAATCTTTCTGTAATTGAAAATAAACTTGATTCAGTTATAGTTGTCTTTTCCATTCAAATCCTGACATTATTGTCCTTTTTGGATTAGAATGTATCTCAGATTCAGTCATTCATTAAACAATGATTTGGAAATAGTCATATGCACAAAGTTTGGAAAAATAACTTTCCTACTTTAGTTGTGGCCTTCAAAACAGGTTTTGTAACTTCACTATTAAAAGGCTAGAAATTTCCATTTACCTGATTTCTGAGTACAACATAGAGTGACTATTTCAAAGGTTATATAGAAATCTTAAGAGGAAAGATAGAAAGTAACCTTTGAAATTTTCTATTCCACTGATGGTAAGTGAAAGTCAATATAAGCAGATCTTCAATGAAAATATTAGTAGGATTCATTTAATTAGCAGATAATGAAAACTTACTAGCTTTAGCTTATCATGAAATTAGGAATGTCACAAAATCTTGAGCCCATATCCATGATATACCTAATGTTTCAAAACACACACACACACACCTTTCAGTCCTTTGTCAAGTAGTATTTGACAAGTAATTTGTCAATAACTTGAGTTTTCCAAGTTTGTGATACTTGAATATCAAAGTCATATAAAAATATCAGTTTGTACATTAGTCATATAAGAATATCAGTTTGTACATAAATAAGGTAAATCTTAATATGTGAATAGTGGCATTGGTTTTTGAAGAGCCCAGTGTTGACTTTCTTTAATTCCTATAATTCCTATTCTCTAAGCTTTTGATTATTAACAAGGAAAGACCATGAAAATTACTGGAAGTGTTTTGTGTTTTTCCAAACCATACTTGTGTTCCCTCCTTCCAGGCAGTTCTTGCCTGTTAAGAAGCTACAGCTTAAAAATGTGTTTTGTTGATAGTTTTACTTTTGCTTTTTCAGAATGTCATTGGATACAGGGACTGTGTGAGCTAGGTTTTTAATATCCAGATAGTTGTCTCATTGGTGTCTAGCTTTTGGTTTGGAAAATAATGCTCGCTGTAGTTAAGGAAATTAATTGAACAATGATGGTTGTTTATAACAAATTAGAGCTACTGGCTCAGAAGTAGTAAATCTAGGCTGCTTCACATTTACTTCGTAGAATTACTTAGTTTTCATAAAAAAACTTTTTTGAGATATAATTGGACAATTAGCATTATGTTAATTTCAGGTGTACAGCATAATTATTTGATATTTGTTTTTATTGTGAAATGACCACTACAATAAATCTAGTTAACATCCATCACCAGCAATTTTCAAATATACAGTACAGGTTTTTTTAATGATTTTATTTACTTATTTGTCAGAGAGAGAGGGCACAAGCAGGGGGGAGCAGCAGGCAGAGGGAGAAGCAGGCTCCTTGCTCAAATCCCAGGACCAAATGTAGACCAAATCCCAGGACCTTAGGATCATGACCTGAGCTGAAGGCAGATGCTTAACTGATGAGCCACCCAGGCTTCCCTACAATACAATATTATTAAATCTGGTCATCATGCTGTATATTGCATCTCTAGGACTTATTTTATAATTGGAAGTTTGTGCCTTTTGACTGCCTTCACCCATTTTGCCCACCCCCCCTTAGTTTTCTTTTGAAATTATTCACATATTATATATAGCAGTCATGTTGTTTTATTCTCCACAGGTATGTTTGCAATTCGTGCTGATCATGATTTTGTAGTACAGGAAGACTTCATGAAAGCAGTCAGAAAAGTGGCTGATTCTAAGAAGCTAGAGTCTAAATTGGACTATAAACCTGTGTAATTTACTGGAAGCTTTTTGATGACTGCATGACAGATACTGGCTTAATGTAAAAATAAAGCTAAGGAAAATAATGTATGTATTGGCAATGATCTAATTAAAAACATGAATAAAAGTAAGTATGAATAACATTGTAAAAATTAGTAATTCAGTAATTCTACTTTTAAGATTGGTACAGAAGAAATTTGTATGTTTGTTAATGTTGCATTTATTGCAGCAAAAGTTATAAGACTATGTTAAAGCTTTTCGTATTTGCTGTGTGAGCATTTTGTAAAACATTGAAAGTAGTTTGAAATAGTACGAGAGCATTTCTTATGACTTATTTTATATCATTTTTTTTCCTCATCCTGAAAAGTTGAATAAAATGTTTGATTCAGTTCTCCTACACAAATTTTTGTCTTTTTTAAAAGTACACTTATTATAATCCTTCAAGTTCTTTAGTAAATAAACTACTTAATAACCAAAATGAATTTTTTTTAGATGATGAGTTTTGAATTTTAAAACTGTACCCACATTCAGTGTTCCTAAGAACATCTTGTTATACAAAGCATAGACATGTATGTTTATATCAATAATGGAAAGTTTTGTTTACTTTTTACTTACTTTGATTAGGCTGTGTGATAGTTAAATTGGAAAAGTACATGCACATCCATAACCTTTTTTTAGATTATGATTAAAAGTAATTGCTAACAAATGTGACTTGGTTTTCTTGATTTATGTGAGATGATTGTTCCCTTTTTAGAATGTTAAGGTCTGGACCCTCTTCCAAGAAGAAGTCACACAAAAATACACACAATTTTGCATGTACTAAAATTAAAGGAGATTTATTATTTCCCAAGTTCACCCATTGACTCTGTAGGTATCTATGGATACCAAGCTAAGAGTGTCTGATGTAGGGGATGTTGATGTCAGAAATGTTCAAAGCAAAAGTTCTGTTACCTACACACAATTCTTTCTGTATCATGTAGAATTAAAGCCTTAACAGATTAAAATAGGAAATCATTATTGGGCATCAACTGAGATCTTATTAAAGGTGCTGTTTAAAAAAAAAAAACAACTTGACCTCAGTTTAATAAACACCAAAGAATGTGTGATAATATGACATCGATAATTATACATTCTTAAAATTTAAAACTTAACTAGCAGAGTATTGTATCTTTTTATAACGTTAAAAGAGAACAGTTTACATAGTGGTAGAGAAAATGGAGCACTCAAGCTAACCATCTAATACTCAAATTATTGAACAGTTCTTTTTCTATATATGTTAGTGTGTTTCATAAAAATGACAATATAAAAATAGGATGTTTGTCAAGTGGGTCTTGGTCAAATATCCATGTGATTCTTTTAACTTTATTCATTGTAATTAACAATTTAGTTGATGACTTTCCCACCTTTCTACTTTGGTGGGATTTTTTTTTGTTGTTTTTAAGGATTGGTTTGGTGTACAAATTTTGAAAGTGTGGATTCTTCTGCTTCTACGTTTGGTTTTACTCATCTGTTTAAAAAAGGGTAACAGTATCTCCCTCAGCCCAGAGAAAGTATCCTGTACCCCCCCTCTGTTTACAATATAGTATTAACAAACTCAACTCGTTTTTTAAAGATACTGAAAGCCATGTAGTCTATTAATATATATAATTATATAGAATACTAACATTTCAACATAAACTTAGAATGAAAGGGAGGGACCTTCCTTCAGTATGATGTATATTTTACTGAGTGAACTATCAGTTTCTTTTTCTTAGGATTTTCTACTTGCCATTGTTTCTTGAGATTTTCTAGTCGTGTTCCCAAGTATTCTTAAAAGTCCACCGTTTCAGTTTACTTAAAGGTGATGGGTGTTTTCATTTTCTGCGTAGCATAACAGTTTTAAGATGACCTCTTCATTTATTATTCTTTTTTGGTTATAACCTCACCACAGATTGCGTAGGATTCTGAGGGCAGAAACTACAGTTTTCCTTTTGGATGTCAGTTTTTGTTGGCTAGATGTTTTGCCCATTCGTGTACTACAGAAGGGATTTCCGTCCTTTCTGGAAAGAGCAGAGCTGCTCTGATTTGTCCCACTGCCTTTCCCAGGACCTTCAGTCGTTCCCTCCCTTCTGCCGCAGCCCCACCTCCTCCACGCGGGGTGAGCTTCGGTCGTTGCTCCTCCGAGGCCCCGCCCCCCGCGTCTGCGCTCTGGCGAAGGGGCGGGGCGGTGGCGCGCTGACACCTGGCGCCCGCGGGGGGCGGGCCGAAGGCAAGCGTGGGCTGGGATTGGCTGGGGCAGTGCGGGGAGGGGAGACGGTTGTAGGGCTCTCGCTTGTGCCCGAGCCTGTGCGGCCTGAGGGGCGCGGAGACTCAGGGGGAGGGAGACGGCAGCAGCATGGCGGCCGGATATGAGCCGCCCAACCCTCCTCTTCCTCGCTGTCGCCGTCGTCGCCGCCGGAATCGCTGGGACCCTTTAGTCTGCGTGTGTTAGTTTTAAGCCCGCTGCCCGCCCGTCAGTCCTCCGGTCCACCCGCCCTTCCTCCTTTTTCTGCCACTGGCAGCCCGAGGGTCGGGCGGGCCGGATAACTCCCACTCCCACCCCAGCCACAAGCCCCGGGCCGGGACCATGGAGGACGTGAAGCTGGAGTTCCCCTCGCTCCCGCAGTGCAAAGAAGACGCCGAGGTGAGTTTGTCCGGTGACTGCCACGCACAGGCCTCCCCGTGTGGCTCCTCGGCCGCTGGGCGACCCCAGGCCCCAACCGTCGAAGTCTCCAGCTCCCCCGGAGCCCTGTTGCTTCCTGAGACCGTCCTGGGATCTCAGGGAGGAGCCTCCCGCCCAGGGGCGGTGTGCTTTGACCCTCACTCACTGAGTACCTTTTCCTCTTCTGAGACCCTGGCGGAGGGGCAGCTGGGTCTGGTCTACTTAATTAAATGGGAAGGGCAAAAGCAGTCTTTTCTCCCCGAGACTCGGCGTCCGGGACTTACTTTGAGTAAGGTTCCCCTTTTTATGGCCAAGGCAATACGAGGGTAATGTTTTAAATCTCAATTTGAGGGATTTTTTGGTGTCATCGATTCACTGTGGTACACATGTCCCCATATGTGAAATGGATCTGGGGCCTGAACTTTCGAAGTGTGCCTTCAAAAAGTTTTCCAAAGTAGTTGTTTTGTTTGTTTGAGGTGAAGGCTTGACCCGCAGAATAAAATGTCACAAAGCTAGCACATTTGAATCTAAAAACTTCAGCCACGAAACTTTCCCTTTAGAGGGCAGTTGATACTGAGAATGAAATTCTTTTAACCTGTTCCCCTGATGTCTAATTCGGGATTCTTTGTACTCCACCTTATTTTTTCCTTGCCTAAAGTTTGTATTGAGTCGTCCCCCCACATTGCTAGTTTAAAATAAAATGGTGTTACACTCTACTAAATTAGAGTTTTCTGAAGACTAAATTAGTAAACAAGGATACTCATTTATGCTCTAGTAGGATCAAGAAAGAGTAAAATTTTCTAGTTCTAAATATCTTAATAATTGGAAAATAAGGCTGTATTTTTAAGAAACCATTCGTTTATACCAAATATTCTTTTGAATATCTTTTGGGGGTCTTATTTTTTTATTTGGAGGGATCCTTTGCTTGTGGTAGTAGTCTTTCACAATTTCATATGGTAAGATTGGACTCTTAAATAGGAAAAAGAGTTGAATTTAGATAATTTAAAAAATAAATTTACACTTTTTTCTTTGTTTAATACAGAATAATGTGAATGAGGAATATGCATTTTGTCCTTAAAATGATTCAGTGATTTCAGTCTGGAAGCAACCTTAAAAAGTAATGTAGAGCATTCTCTCTTTTGAGGTGAAGAAATTGTAGCTTACTGAGAATAAGTTATATGCCAAGGTAACAGTAGTGTAAGACACAGTTGAGGGCCTTGGTCTCTTGATTTCTAGTTCAAAATGTCTATAGACTTGGATTTAGTCTTTTATTGTGTATATGTCTTATTTCTTTAAAATTATTATAAAATAATTTTATAAATATTTTATAAAATATTCTATATAGCTTTCCTCTGCAAGGACAGAAGTAATGCTTAAAGCCTAGAGATAATGAAGCAAATATTAGTTACTGAAAGCAACTTCATTCCTTTTTCCATAGCAATGGATGTTAGTTTTCTTTTGGTTCCAAGTGACAAAAACCAACCCAGAATAGCTTAAGCAAAAGGGGAAGAAGTAATTAAATCCAGAAAGGTAGTGGTGCAGTTGGTCTCGGAGACTTGACTAGACTGTATCATAATGCATCAGAACTGCCTCTGCCTCTTGTCAAGGCTTGTCTCTATTTTCTCTCAGGGTTTCTGCTTTTACTCTGGTTTCTCCACAGATATGGAGATTGACTGTCAGCTCCTTCAAGGTCACACCCTTACAGAGCTTACACATTGAGGAATAATATCTCTTTGAGCTTCAGTATTTAAAATCTGGAGGATTGGCTTCACCTAGGTCATGTGCCATCCTTTGGATCAATCTTTATAGCCATAAAGGGGGGAATACAATGAGGAGCCTAGGTCATATAATCACTTCTGTGGCCAGGGGTGTGAAGTTCATCATCGGTAGCCCTCCCACCAAAACCATAAGAGCATTTCCACAGAGGATGGAGGGTGCTTTCTGGGCAGACAAAACTATAAATAACCATTAAATAGGGCATATAGTTACTCATGATAAACTAATAAAACAGAACCTTAATTTTCTAATATCCCATGAGATAGGTAAAGTATCAAATGGTCTTACGCAGTTATGGTGATTAGCCTGTAATAGTGTTCTTCCACCTAGAAAGCATTTCATGGAAACCTAAATTACAATCCAAATCTTGTTTTAGCAAAAATAGAATTCAAGTAGATAAATTTTAATGCATGCTCTTAATGATTGATATGATCAGTCTGTGACAGCTTGATGAACCTGTCACCTCTATAAGAATATTACTTCTACATTTCTTGAAATACCAGTCAGGACATTCTTTTAGGATAGTCCCAGCAAAAATTTAGCTGTGTTCAGATCAGTTTGCAAAAAGATTGTCACTCCTTTGTTTAAAACTTTGCTGTGATTTCCCACTGTTTTAAGGATGAAGTTCAAACCCTTAACATCTGCAAGGTGGTGTGTGGTCTGGCTTCTGCCTGCCTTTCTGACCTTATTATGAGCTACTACTCTTCCTCTTCTCTGTTTTCCCTAACCATGTTCATCTTCTCTCAGTTCCTGGAATGTTTTGGTTCCCTTCACTCTCCCACCTCCAACCAGAACCTTTGTCTTTGCCATTTTCCCCTCTGTGGCTGCCAGCACTATGCTTGCCTTCCCCTGATTAACTATTTGCTCTTGGGTTAGATCTAACTTTAGATATCATTTCTTGAGAAAGGAGTTCCCTGATTTTGCTAACTCCTCCTATTCCCTCTCCCACTCTCACTCCACAGAATAGTTTAATCCTCCAGGTTTATAAGTCTCTGTAGCGCTTGGTACTTACACCTAACTTTTAATAGACATCATACTGATGGTTTTGGTCAGTGTCTCTTTTCCATGATAGACTGAAATTTTCATAAGTGAGTTTATTCACCAATGTGTTCCTGTCTTATTCTCACTGTTTCTTGCACTTGACACACTGTCTGGTATATACCCTAAGCTTAACAAATGTTTGTTGAATTAATGGAAGAATCTTGATTGGTTTTAGTAGTGGAGTCTGGTGACAAGATTACAGTACTTTCTTTTTAGAAGTGAAGAGCAGCTTACACTGTCAATTTTTAAATAAATTAGCTGCATAGTTAGGGCTATTGATTTTATAATTCAGAAATTAATGTTTTTAGATAGTGAAATATAATTTATTTCAGTTGCAATTTGGCAACTTAAATGTCACTCTATCTTCTCTTTTGATTCCCATAGGACAGAATGAAAAGTGGGAATTGCTTAATATTTTTGATTGAGGATCCCTTAAATTTAGAATGGTGCTTTTTAAACCTGACTATAGAGTAGAATCACCCATTCCCAAAATATAACACCCAAAAATAACCATTCTTGGACCCTACCAGCACCTATTCTAATTTAATTGGTCTGTGATGGAGTCAGATAATTCTAGTGGCAGCCAGATTTATGAGTAACTGACTTAAAAGAATCTTACTTGAATGCCCTTCTGTCTCTTGTTTTTAGAGTGAAAAACTCCTTTGTGTTTTGGTTGAAGCAAAATAGGGATGAGAATTAAAGGAAAGAGCTTACTATGAAGAGGGCTAATTTTTTTTTGGAGAAGAGAAACCCCAGTACTAATTTTTCTGTTTTGTGAAATGTCCCAGCTCTAGTATAGTATTCTGATTATTTTTTTCTCTGAACTGCTCCTCCCATCAATTAAAATTCATAATCTGTCTTGGTATTTCTAAAGATTGTTATGTTTCATCCAGCCTGATCCATCTGAAAATAAGAATTAAGTTTTATTTTATCTAATGGTTACAGCCTATATTCTTTGCTGTGTTTATTTACTTATTTACTGATCTTTGAACATTTTTCTATCCCCTAAGTGCAATTTTATAGCTCATGTAATTACATTTGTCTGAGAAGGAGGAGAGAACATGAAAGATGTTTTAATATGCCATACCTTTTAGCACATGTTGATGATTGAATGATATTCACTTATGAATTAATTTTCATCAGAAGCAGAGTGTGTTTCACAATTAGGGTTATGTTGGTTAGCTAGCTTGCTTTGGTTTGAAAAATATAGTTGGTACTGTTTGGCTAGTCATCCCGAGTTTGGGAAACTGATTCTACTAATTAAGTACAGTAGTAATACTCAATAGATCATTGGGAATCTGCCCCATTACCACTATCATCTGTAAGTGATGGATTTTAGCAGCAGTGTGGGCAGGCTGAGATTAAGATTGTGATACAGGCAAGACGTGGTTGGTAGAGACACGTTCAGACAGAGGGACATCTGGTAGAGCAAGACAGTGAGCATGAATGACTTAACATCTTGATCTAGTATGCTAAAGGCATTACCAGAACTGATAGACAAGACCAGATTAGGATTTGTAGGGTAGGTATCAGGGCTAGGTAAACAAAGAGGGTAGAAGCTTGAGATCAAAATTTAATTCTAGCACTAGGAATAGTTTAATGAAACCTGTGAGAGAAAGCCTTTTAGATTTCAGAGGATCCATGCCTATTACAGCAAGTCTGATGCTCACAAAAGTAGGCTATGTGCTTTTTTGTCCGGTGACTAGGAGTAATTTTCTGTTCTCTCCTGCAAATACGACTTGCTTTTTACTCCTATAATATCTTCCTTATAGAAATATAGCATACATGTTCTACTGTATACAGTTTTTGGGAGCTCAAAATTTCTTTGAAGCCTCTTATTTCACTTAAAACTTCAAGTAAGCTTTGCATTCTATCCATATGGTCATGTTTGTTTTAAAATGAGTAAAAATAGGGGCGCCTGGGTGGCTCAGAGGGTTAAAGTCTCTGCCTTCGGCTCAGGTCATGATCCCAGGGTCCTGGGATGGAGCCCCCCATCGGGCTCTCTGCTCAGCAGGGAGCCTGCTTCCTCCTCTCTCTCTGCCTGCTTCTCTGCCGACTTGTGATATCTGTCTGTCAAATAAATAAATAAATAATCTAAATAAAATAAAATGAATAAAAATAAAAATTAGTGGCCAGCCAGTGAAAACACTTTTTCTTTCTTTCTTCCTTCCTTCCTTCCTTTCTTTCTTTCTTTTTCTTTTTTAAAAGATTTTATTTATTTATGTGACAGAGAGAGCAGGAACACGGCGGCGGGGGGGAGGGTTTGGGGGGCAGGCTTACTGCTGTGCAGGGAGCCTGATTCAGGGCTTGATCCCAGGACTCTGGGATCATGACCCGAGCCGAAGGCAGATGCTTAACAACTGACCCACCCAGGTGCCCCCAAAACACTTTTTCTCAAAAAAAAATCTTTTGGTAAAATTGATATTCCAGAAGGAAGCACATTTATGCTGTGTCTTTGAGTGCTTTCTAGCATATACAGGGCCAGATATTCCCTGGAATATATGTACATCATTTCACTATAAATCCTGTGTTTTTTGTTTTGTTTTGTTTTTTTGTTTGTTTGTTTTTTTTAAAGATTTTATTTATTTGGGATAGTGAGAGAGAGCATGAGAGGGGAGGGTCAGGGGGAGAAGCAGACTCCCTGCCGAGCAGGGACCCTGATGTGGGACTCCATCCTGGGACTGCGGGATCACGACCTGAGCCAAAGGCAGTGGCTTAACCAACTGAGCCACCCAGGTGCCCCCTGTTTTTGCTTTTTCATGCACAGTTTAGAAATTTTATTTTAGATAAACTCAAAAGTACACACGTCCTTTTTTTTAAAGATTTTATTTATTTATTTGACAGAGATCACAAGTAGACAGAGAGGCAGGCAGAGAGGAGGAAGCAGGCTCCCCACTGAGCAGAGAGCCTGACACGGGGGCTCCATTCTGGGACCCTGGGATCATGACCTGAGTCGAAGGCAGAGGCTTTAACCCACTGAGCCACCCAGGCGCCCCAAAAGTACACATTTCTTTAATTGCTTTTCTTGTTTCTTGCAACTCTGATAAGTTTTTTCAGGAAGATAAGACTGTCTATTAGACTAATCAAGAATCTTTAAAAAAAGGGGGGGGGAAGCACCATATATATCCATAATGTACATCTATCATGTGCTTATTCTGTAGCAGACACTATGCTCAGTGTTAGGGGTACCATGATGAAAATGACAGAATCTTTGGCTTAAGTTCTTTAAAACTTTTTAGTGTAAAATGGTTATAACATATTGGTAAATTAAATGCACATTCATCCATTTTGTACAAATTGATTACATTTTCCCCTCTACTGGCTTGAAAACTGTATACTTTATTTCTGTTAATCCCTATAGGCTAATCATTTTATGTAGTCAGTACTTGTTTATTTTTATTTATTTATTTTTTGGTTTTTGGGGGTTTTTTGATGGGCAGCAGAGCAATTATTGAGTGATAGCAAATTATTGAATATTATTGAGTATGATAGAGAATTATTGAGCGATAGCAAAGTGATAGTACAAAGCTCCCAAGGAGGGAGTGGACAGAAGGGGTTGCCCTAGTCAATATTTGTTTAGTACAACTCTGTCTGCTACATAGTTCCTTCTTACATTGAGAGGCTATATAGTGTCAGTGTTTCTGGAGTCAGCTGTTTAGACTCAAAGTTACTTAGGCTGCCTGTACCTAAAGTAGAAATGCGAAATAGAGAAAACAGTACCTTTTCTTTGGGGGGAAGCAGAGAAACAGGGACAGTATTAAGCAGGCTCCAAATAGGCAATGAATATTATGATTTCTGTAACTGCAGTTTAGTTTTATCTCTTCTTGAACTTCATATAAATGGAATCATGTAAAATGGACTGTTTTGTTTATGACTTTTTAAAGATTTATTTTTTAGAGTGTGTGTGTGAATGGGGGAGGGGCAGAGGAAAAAAATCTACAAGCCGACTTCCTGCTAAGTATGTAGCCCAGGGCATTGCTCAGGGTGCAATCTTACTACTAGTGAGACCACAACTTGAGCTGAAACCAAGAGTCAGATGCTTAACATCATGGCTGAACCACCCAGGCGCTCCTGTTCATGGCTTTTTTCATGGAACAGAATATCTGTGAAATCACCTATGTTGTGCTTAGGAGTAGTAATAGATTCTTTCTTGTTACTGAATACTATTTCATTGTGTGATAATTGTCATGATCTCAGGATCCTGAGATGGAGCCCCTTGTAGGGTTACTCGCTCAGCAGGAAGTGTGCGTGCTTGGGGATTCTCTCCCTCTCTCCCGCTACCCTTCCTCCTGTTTATGTGCTTGCATGCTGTCTCTCCCTTAAATAAATTTTTTTTTAAGATTTTATTTATTTGAGAGGGAGAGAGAGAAAGGGAGAGAGCGAGAGCACAAGAACAGGGGGAGAGAGAAACCGACTCCCTGCTGAGCAGGAAGCCTGATGCAGGGCACCATCCCAGGGTGCTGGGATCATGACTGGAGTGGAAGGTCAGACTTAACCCACTGAGCTACCCAGGCAGCCCTTAATAATTTTTTTAAAGATTTTATTCATTTATTTATTTATTTGACAGAGATTACAAGTAGGCAAGAGAGGCAGGCAGGGAGAGAGAGGGGGAAGCAGGCTCTCCACAGAGCAGAGAGCCTGATGTGGGGCTCGATCCCAGGACCCTGGGATCATGACCTGAGCCGAAAGCAGAGGCTTTAACCCACTGAGCCACCCAGGCGCCCCTATAATTTTTCTTTAATTAAAAAAATCTTTTGTGCCCTTTTAAAGATATCTTTGCTTTTCCCAAGGTTGTAAATGTATTTTATATTTTCTCCTAGAAGTTTTGTCATTTTTGCATTTGTGTTTATACATACACACTTTTTTTTCCCATTTATTCATCAAGTATGTATTGAATACCTATTATGTGCCAGGCACCTGTCATCAAGTGTTGGAAATAGATGAAACAGTGAAGACAGGCAAGATGTTTATGTGTGCAGAGGGTTTGGGATGGGGGTGGTGAGAGAAGTCAGGATCAGAATTCACTTTATTTACTAGACAAATATTTTCTAGATAAATATCTACTTGTTCCAGCTCCGGTTGTTGAAAGACCTCCCCCCCCCCCCCAATTGAATTGCCTTGTTGTCTTTCAGGAAATTAATTGGCTGCATATGTGAAGGTCTTTTGGACTCTTCTTTTCCACTCCTGTGTTTGCTTTTAGTATGGAAAAAGATGTTCTGCTTTGTGTTTGGTATACTGCTATTTACCTGTGTATTTCTTTCCCCTTATCTTGCTTGGGATTTAGTGGGTTGCTTATTTCTGAAGTGTGGTGTCTTTAACCAGTTTTGGAAAATTTTCAGTAATATCTCTATTTTCTCTGTCCTCCTTCTGGAACTTAGATTTTATGGATGTTGGACTTTTAAATTCTATCTTATATGTGTATTAACTCTTCATATTTCCCAACTCTGAATTTAGGTCATTTCTTCAGTTCTGTTTTTCAGTTCACAAATTGTCTTTATTTTTTAAGATTTTATTTATTTACTGACAGAGATCACAAGCAGGCAGAAAGGCTGGGGGGGTGGTGCGCGGGAAGCGGGCTCCCTGCTGAGCCGTGAGCCTGCCCTCGCGTAGGCTCAATCCCAGGACCCTGAGATCATGAACTGAGCCATCAGAGGCCCAACCCACTGAGCCACTCAGCTGCCCCACAAATTCTCTTTAACTACAACCTTTCTTCTATTTAGCCTGTCCCACCAATTTTTAATTTCATTTGTGTTTTTTCATTTCTACATACTCCTTTTGGTTCTCTTAAATAAATTTCTTAATCCTTGCTCATACTTTTGATGCTCTCATACCTTTGATACTCTAAATGTATTGTATTTTTCATTGTCCTAATATCTGCAGCCTTTATGAATGTGATTCAGTTGTATCTGTTTTTTATGGTGGTTCATTTCCTCTTTTTTTTTTTTTTTTTTTTTTTTTTTTTTTTTTTTTTTTTTTTTTTTTTTTTTTTTTTTTTTTTTTTTTTTTTTTTTTTTTTTTTTTTTTTTTTTTTTTTTTTTTTTTTTTTTTTTTTTAAATTGTGAGCTCTTTTAAACTTATCTCTGTGAATTATTTCTGATCTAGGTTTAGGGCATGCTTCTCCAGAAAGAAAATGCATTTGCTTCTCCCAAGAACCAATGGACACTATCTATCTAGGACCACCTGACATTGAATTTTCACTTGGCCTCACAAAAATAATTGAATTTTAATGCCAAAGTTGAGCAAAGGCCATTGTGGTTAGGAAGATCCCAACCCACTGTTACCACCACATTTTGCTCAGACTCAAAGCTAAGAAAGGCAAGAGTACTCATTTCTATGGGGATGAGGTAAATTCTCCTCCCTCCCTAATCTCCCCAGTTTATCATTCAATGAGAACGTTGTCTTTGGGAACTCAGCTTTTTGGTGTTGATCTTACTTCCCTCTTTGATCAGGTCCTGTGCTTTGCCTTATGTCTTACATATACAGTATCATTTTAAATAAGGCCATCATAAGGATGTGGAACAGCTAGAACTCCCATACATGGCTGATGGGAGTGTAAATTGGTTTTGGAAAACTTTTGGCAGTGTCTATTAAAGCCAAATATAGGCCTACTCTGTGACTTAGGAATTTCATTGATATTTAAAAAATTAATATGTAGTGTATTATAGGGGTACCTGGTTGGCTCAGTCGGCTGAGCCTCTGTCTTCAGCTCTGGTCATGATCTCAGGATCAAGACCCACATCTGGCTGCTTCTCCTTCTTTCTGATCCTCCTCCCCGTTTATGCGTTCTCTCTCTCTCTGTCTCAAATTAAAAAAAACAAACATATAATGTATTATTTGTTTCAGGGGTGCAGGCCTGTGATTCATCAGTCTTATATAATACCCAGTGCTCATTACAACACATACCCTCCCCAGTGTCCATGGCCCTGTTACCCTTTCCCCTCACCCCCCCTTACTTTTTTTTTCTTTTAAGATTTTATTTTTTTGAGTAATCTCTACACCCATTGTGGATTCCAAACTCACAACCCCAAGATCGAGAGTCACATGCTCTTCCAACTGAGCCAGCCATTTGACAGACAACATGGATGAATGTCACAGACATTAGGTTGAGTGAAAGAAGCCAGACAAAATAGTACTGTTGTGATTCCATTTATACTAAGTTCAAGAACAGGCAAAACTAATCTATAGTGACAGCAGTCACTGGTCACCTCTGAAGAGAGGATATTGACTGAGAAGAGGAGGGAACTTTCTGAGATGACGAAAAAAATTTTTTTAAGATTTTATTTTTATTTATTTGACAGAAAGAGACACAGTGAGAGGGAACACAAGCTGGGGGAATGGGAGAGTGAGAAGCAGGCTCTCCACTGAGCAAGGAGCCCGATGTGGGGCTGGATCCCAGGACCCTGAGATCATGACCTGAGCCGAAGGCAGATGCTTAACAACTGAGCCACCCAGGCACCCCTGAGATGATGAAAATCTTGATCTGGGTCGTGATTACATGGTTGTATTGCCTCTGAAAGTTCATTGAGCTCTACATTCAGATTTGGGCATTTTAACACTCCATTGTGTGTTCTTTTATATGTCCATTTTAAAAGAACGGCTATACAAGGCAATGAAAGATCAGCAGGTCCTCACCTGATATGGCTTATTGGGGTTTATAGCCTACTAATACCACATTGCCAAGATCTGTTAAAGACAAAAAAAATTCTTTCTCTTCTTTATTAAAAAGAAAAATTGCTGACTATATTGCAGGAGTTCTATTCTGTCTTTTCTGTAGCCAAATTCAAGAGGTTTGCTGCTCAGGGTGCATTAAATTGAACACAACCCAAGGAAGCAAAGAATTTTGGGGCACCTGGGTGGCGCAGTTACTTAAGTGTCTGACTCTTGATTTCGGCTTAGGTTGTGATCTCAGGGGTTTGGAGCCTGCTTAAGATTTTTTCTCTCTCCCTCTTCCTCTGCTCTATCTCTCCTCTCTCTAAAAAAAGAAAAGAAAAGAAAGCAAAGAGTTTTTATTACTTGTCACAAGGAGACAGGGAAATGGCTCTCAAAGTACTGTCTGTCTCCTCTTGGGATTCATCCATGAAACATTTATTCTGTGTGCTAGGGAGCAGGGCCAGGGAGCTTGATACATTAAGGAACTTAGACATTTTGTTACCTAGGCACTTGGTTTCAACTGCTCATGCTTAGTATGTCACCATGCTAGTGTGTACATTGTATGTTCAAAAAATGGTTGGAAAACCTCACCCTTGGGAGGATATCTTAGTATTCTAATGAGCCAGAGGTAACTTTAGGGCAACTCAGGGGGGGCTTCTTTGCAGGGTATCACCTCCAAACTGGCTCAAACTGGCTCACAGAAGAGGGTATCTGGTGGAACACCTAGCCATAGCTTCTTGTTCTACAAAACAGACACGTTCTTTACCCCCTTTTCTGCATTTCCCCCTTCCCCTCCTCCCTTCTGATAGCTTGCAGCCCTCTGATATGAATAATTCCCCATTGCATCCTACCTAAGATTTCTGTTACAGATGTATAACATTTCTACCTTATGTGTTAAAAATACTTTTCTGACTTGGAAAATCTAGGTGAAGGGTAAAGGGAATTCCTTGTACTATTTTTAATTTTTCTGTGATCCTAAAATTAAAAGTGAAGGTTTGTTTGATTTTTTTTTTTTTTTTTTTGATAGGTAGAGGGGGCAGAGGGAGAGGGAGAAAAGCAGACTCCACTGAGCGCAGAACCTGATACAGGGCTTGATCTTACGACGCCAGGATCATGATCTGATCTTATGACGCCAGGATCATGATCTGAGACAAAAAAGAGTTTGACACTTAACTGACTGAGGCAAGCACCCCTTCGTTGTTTGTTAATTTTACTTAAATTCAGTTTAGATTAGAAGAGTAGATATGCAGATGTACTTTTTTTTTTTTTAAGATTTTATTTATGTGAGAGGGAGAGAATGAGTGAGTGAGTGAGAGAGCAAGTGCACCTGAGGAGGGGGAGGGAGAAGTAGACTCCCTGCTGAGAAGGGATGCAGGACCCTGGAATCATGACCTGAGCTGAAGGCAGACCCTTAGCCAGCTGAGCGACCCAGGTGCCCCCACAAATGTACTTCTAAGCATGTCACTATATATGGTTGTAGAAATTGTCTGCATCCAGTGTTCACTGGAAATTGGCTTGACAAGGTACATATTTTCTGTGAATTATTTCAGTCACAAAGCATTTAAAATAACATTTTGAGTTAAAATAAATTTAGTTAATGTATAGTATATTACTAGTTTCAGGGGTAGAATTTAGTTGATTCATCAGTTGCATATAACACCCAGTGCACATTACATCAAGTGTCCTCCTTAATGCCCATCATCCAGTTACCCTATTCCTCCACCCATCAATCCTCAGTTTGTTCCATGTAGTTAAGAATCTCTTAGGGTTTGCTTCCCTCTCTGTTTTTCTTATTCTATTTTTCCTTCCCTTCCCCTATGTTCATCTGTTTTGTTTCTTAAATTCCACATATGAGTGAAGTCATTTGGTAGTTGTCTTTCTTTGACTGACTTATTTTGCTTAGCACAATAATACTTTCTAGTTCCATCCACATCACTGCAAATAGTAAGATTTCATTCTTTTTGATGGCTGAGTAATATTCCCTTATGTATACATACCATTTCTTTATCCATTCATCTGTCGGTGGACATCTGGGCTCTTTCCATATTTTGGCTATTGTGGACATTTCTGCTAAAAACATTGGGGTGCATGTGCCCTTACAATCTTTATTTTTGTATCCTTTGGATAAATACATAGTAGTGTAATTGTTGGGTTGTAGGGTAGTTCTAATTGACATATAATGTTATATTAGTTTCAGGTATATTACATAGTGATTGGACAGTTCTGTACACTGCCCATTGCTCACCTTAAGTGTAGTTAACTTCGTCACCATACAAAGTTATTCCAAATTATTGGCTATATTCCTGATGCTATACTTTTCATCCACATGACTTATTTTATTTTTAATTTTTAAAGATTGTATTTATTTGAGAGAAAGACAGAGAGAACATGAGAGGGGAGAAGATCAGAGGGAGAAGCAGACGCTCCACAAAGCTGGGAGCCCATGCGGGACTCAATCCTGGGACTCCAGGACCATGACCCAAGCCGAAGGCAGTTGCCCAACTAACTGAGCCACCCAGGCACCCCACGTGACTTATTTTATAACTGGAAGTTTGTACCCCTTAATTCCTTTCCCTTGAAAATAAAGGATTTTTTAAAAAGCTTTTCCAGTTTTAACTTTAGAAACCTCATTTCTGTTTATAATTCTAAGTTGTAAGCAACCAAGTTAGAAACTTTTGGGATGCAGTCTGTTTATGAATGAGGACTATCTGTACTATGTTTGATTCTTCTTATCAATTCACTGTAACTGCTTTTTTCTTTTCCAAGTTTTTCTTTATTATTTTTTTAAAGATTTACTTATTTATTTTGGGGAGGGAGGTGCAAAAGGAGAGGAGGAGAATCTCCAGCAGACTCCCTACCTCTCAAGGAGCCTAATGTAGGGCTTGATCCCAGGACCCTGAGACCATGACCTGGGCCCAAATAAGGCAAAATCAAGAGTGAGGTGCTCAACCGACTGAGCCACCAAGGTGCTCCTCTTTTCCCAACTTTTTTTTTTTCTTAACATTTATTAATGTTAGAGAGATAGAGGAGAGAAAGAGAGAGGGTATAAACACACACAAGTGGGAGGGGCAGAGGGAGAGGGAGAGAAAATTTCAAGCAGATTTCTGCTGAGTGCAGAGGTGCTGGGGCTGAAACCAAGAATCAGGTGCTTAACCGATTGTGTCATGTAGGCACCCCTTTACCCAGCTTTTAAAATGTTTTCTGTCCTTTGCCATTGACATGTGCTTTATTTTCCAACTTGTTTACTTTGGTCTGCATTCCAAAGAAAGAATGAACTCTATACTTTCATAAAGTGTATCTTTAAAGGGAATTAAACTGCTAAAAGACCGATCAAGCCCAAGTGAGATATGAAAAAGGCTGTTTGATAACCATTTAGTGTTTTAGATCAGGGATGGCAAATACCTATGATTTAACATTCTTTCATCCATTACATAAACTGCTCATTGATCACAGTACTCTTCTTAAGTCTTTCCTCACACAGTGTTTTAGCTATCTGCTGCCAGTTGGTTAAAGTTGACATGAATCACAAGAAGGCTGTTTGGCATTTCTGATATGGAGGATCAATTTTGGGGAGAAATTTCTTTAATGAGCTATTCCATCCACTGTGCGAAGTAACATAATCGTAATTTTGGAAGCAGAGTTACTTAAAGAATACCTTAATCATTGTTTTTTTTTTTTTTTCTTCTTCAAGATTTTATCTATTTCAGAGAAAGAGAGAGAGTATACAAGCCAGGGGAGAGAGTCTGAGGGAGAGGGAGAAGCAGACTCCCCACTGAGCAGGGAGCATGAGGTGGAGCTCTATCTCAGGATCCTGAGATCATGACCTGAGCTGAAGGCAGATGCTTAACCAGCTGAGCCACCCAGGCGCCCCTTAATCATTGTTTCTTGTAACTTAAATTTTCAAGTGCTTGCAAAGCCAACAATCTATATTCTTAAATACAATGTATTTTTTCAAAAAATCCATACACTTGTATGTCACATCTTTAACTTTTAACTGGGTAACCTTTTTTTAATCTGTCATTCACTTTTATTCTTGTGTTTTCTTTCCATTTTAAGGAATGGACCTACCCTATGAGACGAGAGATGCAGGTAAGATAATATTCAAGCCACCTGTATTACTATTATCATTATTAAATAACTTAATTTCACAAAATATTTGAGACCTGTTGGTACATGATCTATAGGGTCATCATTAAGTATTTTAAAAATCAACATATTTAAGGTTAATCGTGGATCTTAAAAAGATGGGAAATGAATTGTTGCCTTTCTTCCTTAGTTAGAATCATGGACATAGTAATATATGTATATGCTTAAAGAATCACTTTGTTTTTCCTTATCTGAAAAATTGGGTACAATATTTTATTCCTTTTGAAAACTGTTTTCTGTGAATGTCTAGTTTATATAAGTCCAAAAGAGTTGACTATAAAGCAGATCACTCTTGAATAATTGTTCCTTTTTATGTCTGATTTCCAGTCAACTTCCATAATGAAGTCCTCCAGAAGACTGAGTGGAATATTCCCAAAATGGAATTATAAAATGATAGTTAACCCTCATAGCAGTTTTTCTTTTGCATTTCTTACCATTTACAGTCACTCTGCTAACCCCAGAATCAATGTGTCTCCTGTTCCCAGGAATACCTTGAATTATAAAAATCTGTTTCTTTTCTCTATTAGTGAAAATTCTCTTTTTAAAAGTATCTGAGTACTTATGAGGCATTTTACTTGGTGCTGTGGGGAATGCAAAGATGAGTAAATGTAATTTCTGCCCACAAGAAGCTGGTAGGAGAAATCAGACCTCTACACAAATAGTAACAATTTTCATAGAACTGAACTGAAAAATTTCACTGTATTAATATCTAGGATATTATATAGCCCAACTAAAATCTTTCTATACTGAACTTACATAGAATAAATTTTAATCCAGTGTTTGGAAGGTATTTATTTAAAATTGTTGAAACTCTTGTCAGTAGGCAAACATTTGATACTGGTCTTTTTAAAACTTTGCAATAATACATTTATTAACAATAAGTAACAACAGTTCTAATCTTGTGTCTTGTGCTACTTTTGATTTGGCTGAATAAGGTTTTGTGTCATTCCAAAGGGGTAATTTTCTTTACGCCTATTTTATTTCTAAACTATCGCAGAGAATATAAGTAAAATTAGAGATTTTTATTAATATGAAGGACAGTCATATAGGGGCACCTATATGGCTCAGTCGGTTAAGCACTGGGACTCTTGATTTGGGGTCAGGTCATATTCTCAGTGTCATGAGACTGAGCCTTTCCTCAGGTTCTGTGCTGGGCAGGGAACCTGCTTAAGATTCTCTCTCCTTCTCACCTCTGTCTCTCTACCCTTCTCTTTTTTCAAAAAAAAAAAAAAAAAAGACAGTCATATAATATAATTTTACCCAAACTGCTTCTAAAAAGCACTGTAGAAGTTCAGGTATCTGACTTTTTTTTTTAAGATTTTATTTATTTATTTGACAGAGAAGAGAGATCACAAGTAGGCAGAGAGGCAGGCAGAGAGAGAGAGAAGGAAGCAATCTCCCTGCCGAGCAGAGAGCCCGATGCAGAGAGCCCGATGCAGGCCTCGATCCCAGGACCCTGGGATTATGATCTGAGCCGAAGGCAGAGGCTTAAGCCACTGAGCTATCGAGGTGCCCCAAGATATCTGACTTTTCAGAACTATATTTAAATTTGAAATGTCTCATTTCATATATAAAGCACATATCCATTTCTCTTCCCAATCATTTGCTCCATGTGGCTAGGAAATGTTCCCTAAATTACAAGCTTTTAAAGCAAATTACTCAGCGCCTGGCTAGCTCAGTCAGTAGAGCATGAGACTCTTAAAGCAAATTCTATAACAATTATGAAAATACTCCACAAGTCCACTTATATGGTACATAGTTTGTATAGATTTAAGTTGTTAATGGTAAATATCTCAACTTTTTTTTTTCCCCTAGGAAATTTTACCTGGATTGTTTTTAGGTCCATATTCTTCTGCTATGAAAAGCAAGGTATGAACTTCAGGTTTGGTTCATCAGGAGACTATTAACCAGCTTTTTTGGAATACATTTTTTTTAGTAGTAAGAATTTTGAGGGAAGGTCTATAAATATTGCATGTTACTCTGGAGTACCTACCTCTTTTTAAATATTACTGGACCAGTGATTGTCAAGTGTGTCACCACAAATCACAAATAAGTATATTTGACATTTTAGTTAATCTTTCTTTATCAAGGGTAAATGTGTGTGTGTGTATGTGTATGCACATTTTTTGTTTTGTTTTGTTTTTAAAGATTTTATTTGACAGAGATCACAAGTAGGCAGAGAGGCAGGCAGAGAGAGAGATGGGGAAGCAGGCTTCCCGCTGAGCAGAGAGCCCATAGCAGGGCTCAATCTCAGGACCCTGGGATCACGACGTGAGCCGAAAGCAGAGGTTTTAACCCACTGAGCCACCCAGATGCCCCTGCACATTTGTTTTAATTGGCAAGATCCTATTTCTGTTTTTCCAAACCAGAGACCTGGATGCTCCAGGTAAAGTGTTATACCATGTATATCTGGCTCCTATGTAGTCAAACTGAAATGGATTTCTTTAGTTAACACAGTTAACAGGGTAAATCTCATTTTAATATATGAAGCAATTCTGTTGCCACTTCCTAGAGGATTCAGTCCTGTGAATTAGGACAGTGCTACTAATTGGTTTTGAATTATAGTGTGAAACATGTCTTTCCCCAATACTCTATTTAGAAGTCAATATTCTTTGTATGATACCTACCTAACACTAAGTGTTGTTAAAACTGTAGAATTTTTAACTTTAATGATTTAATTTAATGTATTTATGAGTTTTAGATGAGTAGGGAGTTGTTGTTTGTTTTTTTTAATTAATTTCTGTGAAACTGGAAGCCCTTTTGAGTATTGAGGCATATAAGTAAACCTAGTTTTGATGGCCTGCAGCTAGGTTGGAAAGGGGGTGTTGGTGAAAATAAAAAGTACTAAGGAAAATATAGAGAACTATAGACTTAAGTGTAACTTACTTAAGATAAACAAAAATCAAATAATGTAGTATTCACAAAATACTGGCCTTCAAGATGGTTTTTAGATTATTTGCTTTTTGTATTTCTACAGCATTTTAGAAATATACCTATTATAGTATTTGTCACATTAAACTACAAGTATTTGTTTACAGATCTCCTCAAAACCTCTCCCCGCCTTGGGGCGTCTGGGTGGCTCAGTGAGTTAAGCCTCTGCCTTCGACTCAGGTCGTGATCTCAGGGTCCTGGGATCAAGCCCGGCATTGGGCTCTCTGCTCAGCGGGGAGCCTGCTTCCCCCCTCTCTCTGCCTGCCTCTCTGCCTACTTGTGATCTCTCTCTGTAAAATAAATAAATAAAATCTTAAACAAAACAAAACAAAAACTCTTCCCCCTCAGTTTTATATGGTCTAATAATTATACTGAGGAGAAGTTTCTATGGCAAAATTTGATTATTTCCCACTCTGAATTATCATAGTACAGCTCATATTCCTTTTCATACCATCATCTAAAAAATACATAACAATAACAAATAATAATAAGGATAAACCTTAGGGAATAAACTCGTTTTCTAATACTCATTTAGTTAAGTCTACCTTTTATTGCATTCAAATACATTTGAACTGTTACTTTGTGTGAGGTTTTTCTGTAGTTTGTAGGTATGAGATTAGGTCATAATTTGGTTTATGTAAATGAAAATCCATTGAAAGTAAAAGATACTGTGTGCTATTATGTTTGAGTCCTATTTTGTTAAGGTTTGTTTTTTTACTCAGTAATAGTCTAATATGCTTTAAAGCTTGTTAAAGCAGGTTTTTATCCATAGTTTTATATATATATATATATATATATATATAAAATGTGGTTTCTCACACTAATAAAGTAGATATGAACACGTTATGTATCACAGATCAAGTATAAACAAGAATAGATGTTGAATACATTTTGGAGGTTTAATAAATGTGAATATGGAACATTGATTAAATATTAATCCTCCCTTCTAACTCAGGATGCACCCAGGAAATAAGATAATTAAACTCTATCTAATCTCTGCCAGACATAGGAAAAGTTGCTGCAAAAATTAACATTTAAAACTTGAAATCCACATTTTTAGCTCGGGCTGCTATAATAAAACACCATAGACCAGTGGTTTCAACAACTTTATTTCTCACAGTTATACAGGCTGGGAAATCTGAGATCAGGGTGCAGCTTGGTTAGATTTTGGTGTGGTCCCTCTTCCTGGCTTGGAGATGGCTCTGTTCCTATTGCATATGCACTTCCCATGGCAGAAGGATGAAGCTCTGATATTTCTTCCTTTTATCAGGGCTACTAATTCCATCATGGGGCTTCACCTTCATGACTTCATCTAAATCTGTCTAATTAACTCCTAAAGGCCCCATCTCCTACTACCTCCATCACCTTGGGGGTTAGGGCTTCAACATAAGAATTTTAGAGAAGTGCAGATATTCAGTCCATAAGAAATACAAATTACTCTTTGATTTCTCTTATGAATTATTAGTATTATTGTTAGGGACTATTTAATGCAGAAAGTGGGAATTAAATATATAGGAGTATAAGCTGAAAGTATCATAGAAAACCCAAGATTATGAATTCTGATTCCTCTTGACAGGATGATTTTGTTCTTTCATTTATTGAATGGATAATTACTGAACAGTTAATATGTTCAAGGTACTCTTACACATATGTATATGAATCTGAACAAAGTCATTGTTCTCATGCAATTTACATTCTATTAGTATGTCATGTTATATATATGTCATATGTTGTATATGTATATAACATGCTGTGTACATTATCAAGCACATTATATTCACTGAAACCTATAATCACTTGCAAATAAAAACTTGATATATCTAAGATTGTCATATTAAATTGCTTTAAATGTAGAGCCAAAAAAGCCCCACAGAATATAATATCATTTGGAGTTGCCAGTTTTAACTTCAGAAGAATTTTTAAACTGAAATGTTATTAGTCTGTGAACTGTATAAATAATTCTGGCTTATAGTAGAAAAAGTATATTGGGAGAGGCATGGTGTAGTCTAGAGATTTGGGCTGTGGTACTGCTTTTAACTATGTCAGTGATGTTCAATAATTGCTTATGCCTTATAGTAGTCCCTTCTAAAAAATATTGTCAATATACATACAGTAACTGCCACTTACTGAACACTTGCCATGTGCGCCAGGCATTGCGCCAAACACCTGACATACTTAATTTGTCACACTACTCAATGAAAAGGTTAGTATTTTCCCCGTTTTCACATGGTAAAACTGAGCCACAGAGTTCACATCATTAGCAGAGCTGGAATATAGAGCCTGGGCTCTCATGACTCCAAAGCTCATGCCTTTAAACCACTATCTAGTATTGTTTCCGAAATAAATTATCTTTAAGGTCTCAGCAAGCTCTAAAATTATATTAAATAATCCTATTAGCCTTTTGAGGTTATGTAGTATATATTAATCTTGAATCACTGAAATATCTTGCTGATCATTTCAGGGATATTATAAAATTAGCTTTAATTTTGTACTTAAAGTTCAGATGTGGTTATATTAATTCTAATGTTCAGTCCTTATATATTTTCAAACATCTGTGTTACAATAAGATGATGTTTTGTATTTTAAACTATTTCTCTCCCTATCTCTCATTTTTTATAGCTACCTATACTACAGAAATATGGAATAACCCATATAATATGCATAAGACAAAATATTGAAGCAAACTTTGTTAAACCAAACTTTCAACAATTATTTAGGTAAGAATTATTGCTGTGATTAATTAAAATGTACGGGCAGCAAATGTAATGTAGTTTTTATTTTGATTGATTTTATTATAGCAGACTTCTGTACATAATCTGTTTTTGTGTGTGGGTGTTTGTGGTTTTTGTTTTTGTTTTTGTTTTGCAGTGAGGTGCAAAGCAAAGTTTATGTGGTAAGTAAAGTGATAGTACAAAACTCCTGAAGAGGGAGAGACCCAAGAAGTTTGCCCTGTACATATCTGTTTTATAAGGATGGTCATATAGTATATTATCTAACAAATAAGTTTCCTTTAAATTGCAAATAAGTAATGCATATAATGCAAAATTTTAAAGATTCAAAAGCATATACAGTATAACTGAAGACTTTCCCTATTTCTGTGCCTTAGATACTCAGTTCCCCTCTCTAGAGGCATCTACTCTTTTTGAGTATCCGCCTCGGATTATGTTATATACACAAGTATATTCCTATAGTGGCTTTAAAATTGTTAATATATTTTTTACAGTGGCTTTAAAATTGTTAATATATTTTAAAGATTGCTTCATATTGTTACTTAGGTGCATTGGTTTTTTAAACTTGTATAGTAATCCGTTGTATGGCTATACTAAAATTTATTCAACCTGTCACCTATTGGACATTTAGATTGTTTCATCTTTTACTAATATAGTGGCAATTCCTATATACATTGTTTAATCCGTGTGTGAATATATCAGTCGGATAAATTTGTACAAGTGGAATTGTTAGATCAAAGAAGTGAGCATTTAAAATTCTAACGGGTGTTGCAGATCGCCCTCTAGTGAGTTGTATCATTTTATATTCCTACTCCGAAGTGAATGAGACTCTTTTCTTCTTATCTCTCCAAGACAGAATAATAAAACATTTTTAATTTTTCCCAATTTCCTAGAGTAAAAATGATGTCTTGCCTAGTTCTAATTTGCCTTTCTCATTATAATGAGTGTGGTTGAGCATTTAATGGTTTTAAATGTTATTTTAACTTTATTTTAAAAATAAAGAATATGTATTACACATGGTACAAGAAAAGAGTAAAAAAAAGCTATGTAAATAAAGTAAGTCTCTTTCCTCTTCTAAACCCAGCCATCTAGCTTCTCTCCTGGGAGGCAGCTACTATTAACCCTTAAATATCATTCTAGAGATATTCTGTATGTATATAAATGCATGTATGTTAAAACTATTTTAATGCACTGCCTTATTGTTTGTAAAAATGAAAGCAGCCTGAGTGTCCATCAGTATAAGACACTCTAAAGTATATTGTGTAAATGTATAATAGAATACTGTAACCATGAAAAAGAATGAAATACTTCTAAGTGTGTTGATTTGAAATAATCACTAAGATTTATTAAATTAAAAAAAGGTATATAGCCAAATGTATACTCTCATTTGTGTTTAAAAATATATACAGTATATTAGGCATATATTCTTGTACATGCATAGAAAGTTTCTAGGCTAAAAGACCAGAAATCTGACTGTGGTTGCTTCTGAAAAGGGAAATTCAGGGTCTGGAATGCTAGTGGGACCTATTTTTTATTGCAGATATTTTTATACTGTTTGAATTTTTTACCATGTGTACACATTTTTCAGTTAATAAAAACTTTTTTAAAAAAGGAATGAATGGTTTTCTAATTAGAAAAGAAATCATTGGTCTTGGGGTGCCTGGCTCAGTCAGTTAAGGATCTGCCTTGGGTTCATGTCATGATCCCAGGGTCCCATGATCAAGCCCTGCTTTGTGGGGGAGGGGTCTCTTCTCAGCAGGGAGTCTGCTTCTCCCTCTCCCTCTTCCTTTCCCCACTGCTGCTTCTCTCTCTCTCAAATAAATAAAATTTTTGAAAAAAAATCCTTGTTCTTTATAGGTACTTTGGAAAATACAGAATAATGCCAAGAAGAATATAAAATCATCCATAATACCACAACCCAGAGGAGACACTTTAGTTAACATTTTGGCACATTCCTTCTAAATCTTAACTCTATTATATGTATGTGTATTATGTCTACACACAAATAGACTTACATTAAAGAAAATGCCATGGTATTTTAAAATGCCATATTATGCATTTCTAATTTGTCTAGAGATTTTGTTTTTAGGACCAAACTGTCCTGGGTACAGCTTCTTTATCCTAGTGGAAGAACTCTTTCTCCTTAGATTTGGAATATTGGCTTATAGATTGATAGTTCTGCTAATAGTTTTAGTTTTGGTTTTGTTTTTAAAGACTTTATTTTTAAGTAATCTCTATACCCAGTGTGGGGCTCAGACTCAAAACCCTGAGATCAAGAGCTGTATCTCTGTGGATTGAGCCAACCAGGTGTCCCTATGCTAGTAGTTTTTGGGTTTTTTTTTGGGGGGGGGGTTCCTTTTTGTTTTGTTTTGTTTTGTTTTTAAAAGTACGTGCCACACCCAGCATGGAGCCCAACTCAGGGCTCGAACTCAACCTGAGATCAAGATCTGAGCTGAGATCAAGAGTCATGTGCTGAACCAACTGAGCCACTCAGGCACCCTGACTGCTAATAGTTCTTGACATTCAAAATGACATGCAGTATAATACTTTAAATTAACTCTGAATTACCTTTTTTTTTTTTTTCCTGAAGCAGTGTTTTATGTAATAGTTGTCTACACAGTCACTTTTGGATACAGTCATTGTCTGATTCCTTTTGGTTTTTACATTGGATTGTCTTTGGATACTGATTTTCAGCATCTCTGTGATAAACTCTGAATTTATTGAAGTTGTTACCACCTAAATGATCACTTTACTACTTAAGTGATCATTAAAGAACTGTATTTTTAAGGCAATATTGACTTTAAAAGTTTTGTGACTTAATTACTATAGTTTATTAATAGGTGGTCTAGGGTAGGTTAGAAAGGGAAGGTTTTCACAATATAAAATAAGCCTAGAATATTAATAATGTCTTATCTGTGTTTTCCAGAGTGTAAAATTATAGGACAGGTGGTCTCTTGGTTGATTTTGCTTTACTGAAGGTTAGTTCAGGCAATGAATGTTTGACTCATTGCTCCATTAAACTTCTATTTTGATTACCTTCTTCTCTTTCAGACTTTGGGCTTCCTCTGAATTGTCCTCTGTAGCATTGTGAGGAGGGGTCAGAGGGCCACTCAAAGAAGAATCTTCTAGTCCATGGGGAAGTTAGTAGAAATAGGATAACAGTAAAGAATACAGACAGTTTTTCTCCATATTCTAGGTCCATTATGATTTAGAGGAAAGTTTTCTTCGTTCATGTGATTTTTTTCAGTTTTAATGAGATAGATTTTTTTAATACAAATATATCAGAAATATTAATTTATTATTTAAGGCTTTAAATGCTGTATATTTAAACAATATAAAATCTGTGACCCAGTTCTTGGGAATATGATACTTTGAAAGTTGTTTTCCATTATTTTCATAGTTGTCGAGAAATTTTGAAGTTTTTTATACAGAGTTTTATCTGAAGGTGTGCTTATCACAAAATATTCTATTTTCAGGTATTTAGTCTTGGATATTGCAGATAATCCAGTTGAAAATATAATACGTTATTTTCCCATGGTAAGTAGTATCGAATGCTTTAATATCACTTAAATTTTATGATTTGACTTACTTATGGTTCTAAAACTTAATAATGAAACTAATTCCTTCTTATGCTACTTTTACTTTGTTATGACTGAAAATTGTGGGATTATATTTTAAAGAATATTTATTATTATTATTTTTAATGCAAGACACTGAATGTTTTTACTGAGCCTTTTAGTTTGTAAAAGGAAAGTCATTTCGCCTTAACCAATATTTTACATAGCTGTAGTAAAATATTTCAAAGGTTAGGGAATTATAATGGATTATCTACATTAAAAGTTGGGGATTGGGTAAACAATATCTGAGTTCTTGGATTTTCCATTTGACTCTTCCCTTATAATAGTAACCAGCTCTAATTAGTTACCTAAGTTTCTTCAAGGCTATGTTTTATTGTTGCTGATGTCTTCATATCTGAAGCATTGCTATTTCAGTCAATATTACTAATTCTGCTTCAAAAATGAGTTTTTCATTTGGTGGAATTTGGCATCAGGCTGTCCTTTTTTCTATAAGCCCATTCTGGCTCAATCTCTAGTCGAGCCCTTTCTCCTTTACTTATAGATAAGAGTGCTTCATCCCATCTTCTGATAACTTTGCCTATTCCAACCTTAACCCTTTTAAAAGCTTGGCATTTTTCTTTTTCTTTGAACTTGTTTAAAGATTAGTATCAAAAACAGTCTCATCCTGTAGTCTTCCCATATACCAGCAGTGAACAACATCTCCCTTTTTGGGAAAGGGTTTTATCTCCTTTTTTAAGGAGTTATATCTCCTTTTTAAACCCATTTTAAAGTGGGTTTTATCTCCTTTTTTAAGAACAGATTTTATATATTTTGGTGAACCCTCATCCAGAGTCTCTTCAGACTTGGTTTCTTTGGGTTTATCTTCATTAAGCTTCACGTTTTTTACCTGCTCAGACACTTTACTTATACTTTCAGTACCCTTGAAACGCTTACTTTCAAAAAGGTGGTTGTAGGCTGTGACCAGATGGTCCTTGTTAGCTGTCTTGGCCACATTTTGAATGTTTCCTAATAACTTGGGTTCTGTAAGAAACATTTCTCTAATGGCCTACTCTCCACTGCAGGGGTCTCACCCAGGTCCCCAGTGCTCGGGCACCCGTCCCAACCCCCAGTATCTCATGGGTTCTTTTTCATGGCTTCCACCCTCACTCAAGGATCCCAGTGAGGTTTTAATTAGGTGATTGCTTCCTGCCTGCCCCAGGAAATAAAGCTGATCCCCCTGCCCAAATGAGGCAGCCCGGAAGGGTGGGAGCATAAATATATTTATTATTTTTAACCTTTTTATAATCTCCAAATATCTGAGAAATCACACTTTGAATTTATTAAATTAAATTTTAGCTCCTGTATAATTTTTAAAATTTGTAATATGTGCATTTGTAGCATTTTGGAAATTCTTGAATGAAAGCAATTCTCATTAATATAAACCAAGAGGGCGCCTGGGTAGCTCAGTGAGTTAAGCCTCTGCCTAAGTTATGATCTTAGGGTCCTGGGATCAAGACCCGCATCAGGCTCTCTGCTTAGCAGGGAGTCTGCTTCCCACCCCTCCCCCACCCTGTCTACCTCTCTGCCTGCTTGTGATCTCTTCTCTGTCTGCCAAATAAATAAATAAAATCTTTAAAAAAAAAAAAAAATATATATATATATATATGTATACACACACACCAAGAAATGTTTTCAATATATTTTGTTTTACCATATGTATATTGTGTATCTGTTTTATGCTTATATTAGTCCACATGTTTTATTAAAACACACTGTCTTTTGCCTTCAGACTAAAGAATTTATTGATGGAAGTTTACAGACTGGAGGTAAATATTTTCTTACTCAGTATTTATTTTTAGGGGATTATGTGTTACAGTTAATGTTTTAGATAACATTTGTCCTAAATGCAGGATATGGAAGTTGCAATTGCATATAATAGACTATTCCCAAATTTATATTTTCCCAACTTCTTGTTTCATTTGAATAGGCTTTCTTAAATACCCCTATAGAACTTATTTTCAAGTCAGCTTTAAACTCTAATAAATATCGAGGTGTGGTATGTGTAAAATATAAAATGTTTAAGAAAAGATTTATCTTACTATGGTATAGTACATGGTTTCAATATATTTTAGTTGCTGAATTAGATGTTTTTTTTTTGTCAGAATAACTATTTCTTGTTTTTCAGGAAAAGTTCTTGTCCATGGAAATGCAGGGATCTCCAGGAGGTATGAAGTTAGAGATTATCTTTCTTTCTTTAACATTTAATTAATGAGCTGTGTTTTCTATTTTTTTCCTAAAATTTTTTCCCCCTCTTCAGTGCTGCCTTTGTTATTGCATACATTATGGAAACATTTGGAATGAAGTACAGGTAAGAAAGTACTCTGAAACCTAGCTACAGTTTAAATTCTCAGTAAAATGAAGCTTAATGGAAACAGTTTGGGAGTTTGAAGTTGATATCCTGATTTTGTCATCTATTCATGTTGATTAGGCAGGTTCTTGTATTCCATGATTAGTCTCTTAACCTTTATAGCTCATCTACCTTGAATAGATTTACTTAGGCTAATATTTTGTGGTTTTACAGAGGTAGTGCTAAATGTTATTAAGAAGCCAAGGGAGTTATAGTTGGGAATAATTAAAGAAAAATAATTATTTACTGCTAGCCCAAGTTTAAAAACTCTTAAGACACAGATGTTATTGCTTCCCTTGCTTAAAAGGCTAATTTATTATATTTTCCTTTAACAGTAGTTGGATCAAAAATTACCTAGAAATTGTTTCAGCTTCTATTCACAATTAATTGTAGTCTTTCTTAACCAGAATCAACTTTTCCAAGCATACTGCCTAGATAAAAAAGAGCCCCAAAACAAAAACCTGGCCAATGTACAACGTTTCCTTTTTTAGTGTATCTTGTACAAGTTAGAAGTCTTGTAATCATTGACAGCGCTTTGTCTTTCATGCTCTTCTCCCAAACTTACCCATTACCAAATCCTGTCTCCTTTATGTCTTCAAATATACCTTGAATCTGTCTCTTTCTCTTCATCATCATTTAATCCCACCTCCAGTCATGTCTCTCTTGGACTCTAACAGTGGTTAATGGTTTCAGGTACTCTTTCCTTTTCCAGTCTTTTTTTTTCCCCACACTACTTTTGGAATGATCTTTTCAAAAGATAAATCTGATTAAATAATTACCTTACCCCAAAAAGCTCTCAAAGGTTCCTGATCCTTAATAATTCTTATCATGGCCATGAAACTTTGCATGATATGTTTGTGTCAACCTGTCCATCATTATACCATGTTCCCTGTTAACTCTCTTCATTTGAGCTGCATTCAGCATTGGATCCACTTTCTTGACACAGACTAGACCTTCAAATGCTTGTTTAGTTTGTTTGGTATCCTTTAAGTTTAAATTCTAATGGAAATTTTGCTTTAAAATATCAGTTGTTAATATTATTTGAATACAAATGCTTTATTTAATGCTTGGTAGACTGTTTTATACATTCTCTTTATTATTTGGTGTCTCGACAGTAATAATAGTGAAAATAGCTTCCATTTATTGGGTCTTTGCTATGTGCTAAGTGCTATTCCAGGCTCTTTATCTCATTTAAGCCTCACAACAACACAAGAAAGTAAATACACTTCTTGTTTAAACAATGATAAAATTTTGACCATGTACTATGTAATAGATGCTATACAAGGTGCTTTATACTTAAAATCACCCATCTTCATAATAGCCCTCCAAAATAGGAATTATTATAAACCCCAATTTATGGACAAGAAAAATAAAGCTTAGAGAGTTGAGCAGATTCCCTTAGAACACAAGCTGGTAGATAGAGGGATGGTGATCTTTCACCTGCCCATCCTGTTGATTTTTCCACTACAGCTTGCTACCTCTCTGTAGCACAAGTTTTATGATTATGATTTCCTATTTAGGTAAATTTTTGGATAAGTTCCTATTTTAGGTAAGTACTGAAATAATTGAGATTAATTCATGAAATAATACCGTCACCTTACTTTTCTTTTTTTGTTTTCAGAGATGCATTTGCTTATGTTCAAGAAAGAAGATTTTGCATTAATCCTAATGCTGGATTTGTCCATCAGCTTCAGGTAACTTCTTTGTTCCTCCTCTTTATTTAAAGTAATCAGAAAGGAGGATAATTAAAATCTTTTGTCTACATAATTTAAGTAGGATTTAATTCTTTAAATTTTATTTATTTTTTTTAAAGATTTTATTTATTTGAGAGAGAGAGATAGCAAGAGAAAGCATGAGTGAGGGATGGGGAAAGGGAGAGAAGCAGGCTCCCTGCTCAGCCCATCCTGGTCACAGGCTTGATCCCAGAACCCTGAGATCATGACCTGAGCTGAGGGCAGATGCTTAACTGAGTAAGCCACCCAGGCACCCATAGAATTTACTTTAAATACTTAAAAATTTCCATGATCTAATTTTATTTATTTATTTAATTATTATTGTTTTTTTTTTTAAGTTTGTTTATTTTAAGTAATCTCTATACCCGACATGGGGCTCAAATTCATAATCCTGAGATCAAGAGTCTTGCACAGTCCTCCAACTGAGCCAGCTAAAGCACCTCCTAATTGGATTTTTTTATTCAAGTTTACATTTCCAGTTAAAGGTATTTTCTTTTTTGTTTTTTAAGTATTTTCTTAAAAGCTGCCATTACTGTGAAAAAGGTTTAAAGGCACATTGTTCAATGTAAGATAAAATAACTTGATGTTAGAAGAGTCCAGAATGGCGGAGGAGTAGGAGACCCTACTTTCATCTAGCTAAATAGCTATCTAATCATTCTGAACACCTGTGAACTCAACAGGCGATCTAAGAAAAGAAAAGCTACAACTCTATAAATAGAAAAGTGTCCACTTTCTGCAAGGTAGGAGGTGTAGAGAAGTGAATCCGAGAGGATATATGGGAAAATAACCTCAAGGTGGGCAGAGTCAGGGAGAGTGAGCCACAAACCATGGCTCAGTTAAGTGACTGCTTTTTTTTTTTTTTTTTTTAAAGATTTTATTTATTTATTTGACACAAGGAGAGAGATCACAAGCAGGCAGAGAGGCAGGTAGAGAGAGTGGGGGAAGCAGGCTTCCCGCTGAACAGAGAGCCTGATGTGGGGCTTGATCCCAGGACCCTGAGATTATGACCTGAGCTGAAGGCAGAGGCTTAACCCACTGAGCCACCCAGGCGCCCCAGGTGACTGCTTTTTGAGCAGGGGCCCAGCAAGCTGCAGAACCGGCAAGACACCCCTTTCTCTCCTGGGAGCAGTGGCATGATAGCTCACCACAGAAGTCTGCAGGGTTTGGATGCTGGAAACAGGTCATGGTCTGAGATAGAAAGACTCAGTCACATGCTAGGTGAGCACAGGATACAGATAAAGACCAGGGAGACAGGAATGATTTATGCTTTTCTCTGAGGGCTCATTGAGTGGGGCCCCAAGCTTTTGGCTCTGGGGCCAGAGGTTGGAAGGAACCCAAAAAACTTCACCCCAAAGTTGCTAGAACTCATATAGGAATTCACCAACATGGCAGGATATAAAATCAATGCACTGAAATCAGCTGCATTTCTATATACTAACAATGAGACAGAAGAAAGAAATTAAGGAGTCAGTCCAGTCCTGCTTACAATTGTACCCAAAACCAAGAGATACTTAGGAATAAATCTAACCTAAGAGGCAAAGAATCTGTACTCAGAAAACTGTAGAATACTCATGAAAAAAATTGAGGAAGACACAAAGAAATGGAAAAATGTTCCATGCTCATGGATTGGAAGAACAAATACTGTTAAAATGTCTATGCTACCTAGAGCAATCTGCACATTCAGTGCAATCCCTATCAAAATACCATCAACTTTTTTCACAGACCTGGAACGTATAATCCTAAAATTTCTTTGGAACTAGAAAAGACCCCAAATAGCCAAAAGAATGTTGAAAAAGAAAACCAAATGTTGTAACATCACAATTCCATCCACACTTCAAGCTCTGTTACAAAGCTGTAGTCATCAAGACAGTATGGTACTGGCACAAAAACAGACACCTAGATCAGTGGAACAGTAGAGAATCCAGAAATAGCCCCTCAGCTCTGTGGTCAACTAATCTTCAACAAAGCAGGAAAGAATATCCAATGGAAAAAAAGTCTGTTCAACAAAATGGTGTTGGGAAAATTGGACAGCCATATGCTGAAGAATGAAACTGGACCATTTCTTAAACCACACACAAAAATAGACTCAAAATGGGTGAAAGACCTCAATGTGAGACAGGAATTCATCAGATCCTAGAGGAGAACACAGAGAGCAACCTCTGACCTTGGCCACAGCAACTTCTTACTAGACACTCTCCAAAGGCAAGGGAAACAAAAGTAAAAATGAACTATTGGGACTCCATCAAGATGAAAAGCTTTTTGCACAGCAAAGGAAACAGTGACAAAACCAAAGACAGCCGACAGAATGGGAGAAGATATTTGCAAATAACATATCAGATAAAGGGCTAGTATCCAAAATCTGTAAAGAACTTATCAAACTTGGGCACCTGGGTGGCTCAGCTGTTAAGCTCAGCCGTTAAGCGTCTGCCTTCAGCTAGGGTTGTGAACCCCAGGGTCCTGGGATTGAGGCCCACATCAGGCTCCCTTCTCAGTGGGAAGCCTGATTCTCCCTCTCCCACTCCTCCATGCTTGTGTTCCTTTTCTCTCTGTGTCTCTCTCTGTCAAATAAATAAATAAATAATTTTATTTTTTTTTTAAAGAACTCAGACTCAAATAATAACCCAAAGAACAAATAATCCAATTAAGAAATGGGCAGAAGACATGAACAGACATTTCTCCAAAGAAGACATCCAAATGGCCAACAGACATATGAAAAAATGCTGAATATCACTCAGCATCAGAGAAATACAAACCAAAACCACAATGAGATATTACTGCACACCAGTCAGAATGGCTAAAATCAAGTCAGGAAATGACAGATGTTGGTGAGGATGCGGAGAAAAGGGAACCCTCCTACACTGTTGGTGGGAATGTAAGCTGGTGCAGCCTCTCTGGAAAACAGTATGGAGGTTCCTCAAAAAGTTGAAAATAGAGCCACCCTATGACCCAGCAATTGCACTACTGGGTATTTACCCTAAAGATACAAATATAGGGATCCAAAGGGGTGCCTGTACCCCAGCGTTTATAGCAGCAATGTCCACAGTAGTCAGACATGGAAAGAGCCCAGATGCACATCAACAGATGAATGGATAAAGAAGATGTGTGTACATGCACACACACACATATACAAATGGAATATTATGCAGCCATCAAAATTGAAATCTTGCCATTTACAACAATGTGGTTGGAACTAGATGGTATGCTAAGCGAAGTAAGTCAGAGAAAGACAGTTATCTTGATCTCACTGATATGTGGAATTTAAGAAACAAAACAGAGGATCATAGGGGAAGAAGGGGAAAAATAAAAAAAATGAAATCAGAGGGAGCCAAACCATAAGAGACTCTTAATCATAGGAAACAAATTGAGGTTTGTTGGGGATGGGGTGGAGGCAATGGGGTAAATGGATGGTGGACATTAAAGAGGGCATGTGATGTAATGAGCACTGGGTATTTTATATAAATTGATGAATCACTAACCTCTACCTCTTAAACCAGTAATACATTATATGTTAATTAAAAAATGAAAAAAAATAAATGAAATTTCTTCAATTTTTTCTTTTTTGATTACACACATATAATTATATGCTATCTTATATGTTTTATATTTACTGTGTTTCAGATTTTAAGATTTTTATTTATTTGAGAGCAAGAGTGAGAGCACAAGCAGTGGGGAGGGGTAGTGGGAGAGGCAGACTCCCCGCTGAGCAGGGAGCCTAATGCGGGTCTCAATCCCAGGACTCCAAGATTATGACCTGAACCAAAAGCAGATGCTTAACCAACTGAGCCATCTAGGCACTCCATCCACCCATCCATGTTTCAACTTTTGTGGAGCAGAAGATATACTCAAAAGACAGTAAGATAAACCTGTGAAATATCTGATTAAACTAGTTTATTTTTTTCCAAGAAGGAAAATCAAAAATTGAAGAATGTCCTCTATGTCTCAAGAGCGTTACAAAATGGATTGTCTCAGGGGCCTCTGGGTGGTTCAGTTGGTTAAGTGTCTTGCCTTCTGGCTCAAATGTAAAAACATTGTCTTTTTACATTTATTTTTGTATTTGAAAAAGTAATAAAAAAAATGCATGTTAAAAAATTCAGCAATATATATACAAGTCTAACTGCATAATCTTTTCATATGCATATGTACAAATATGTATACATCACAACTTCAAATGATTCTATATACATAAACGTTTTAGGTTATATCTAGCCTTTCATGATTATAAATAATATTGGGAGAAGTATACTGGTAGGTACATCTTTGTTTATATCTGCAAATGTACCTGTATGATTATATGTATAATGTGGAATTGCCAGGTCAGAGGCATTTGAAATTTAATGTTATCAGTCTTTAAAAAGGCTGAAATAGGGGCGTCTGGGTGGCTCAGTCGATTAATAAAGTGTCTACCTTCAGCTCAGGTCATGATCCCAGAGTCCTGGGATCAAGCTTCACATCAGGCTCCCTGTTCAGTGATCCCTGTTTCTCTCTCTCTTTGTCAAATAAATAAATAAAATCTTTTTAAAAAGGCTGAAATAAGTAAACCACCAGGAAACAAGGAGTACCTGTTTCCTAATAGTTCCTGTTCAGTATCAATAGCCAAAAGTATTTTATCAGATTTTCTTATCATTGCCATCATGATTATAAAAGTGGTGACTCCTGTGGTTTGCCCATTCTTCTATCAGATTGTTGGTCTTTTTTCTCTTTGTTTTATAAGAGGTTTTTGTATATTAAGTAATCTGTCTTTAGCCAACTGATTTAAAATGCCATTTATTATATACCAAATTCTGATCTATAGTTGGGTCTGTTTCTGGACTTTGTATTCTGTTCCATTGCTCTGCTTAGTACTGTAACTGTATAAAACAATTTGCTGTGTTGTTATATAAATAATTTATGGCATAACTCAAGATTCCCTCATTAATATTCTTGCTAGAATTTTCCTGGCAAGTTCTTAACATTTACTTTTAGGTGTGAACTTTGCTGGAAAGAGCCCTATAGTTTTTAAGTTCTTATTATGTTCACAGTTCAAAATAATTGACACCTTTACATTTTTTTTAAAGATTTTATTTATTTATTTGACAGAGATCACAAGTAGGCAGAGAGCCAGGCAGAGAGAGAGGGGTAAGCAGGCTCCCTGCTGAGCAGAGAGCCCGATTCGGGGCTCGATCCCAGGACCCTGAGATCATGACCTGAGCCGAAGGCAGAGGCTTAACCCACTGAGCCACCCAGGTGCCCCTCACACCTTTACATTTTTAGTCTTCTTAAGAATATAATCCATTTATTCAAATCAGTTTGTCTTTTAAAGTCTGTATTTCTTATGAAATTTACAGTATCCTGTATTCAACACAGTATTCTCAGCACCATAGGCAGAATCTTATTACAAGGAGTTACTCCTCCTCCACTTAAAAGCCAGAGGCCTTATTTATAATGGCTTATAAATCTCTACATAAAGTAGTTCTTTACCTCTCAGTTCTAATCTACTATCCCATTTGCTTACTATGTATGTTCTAGTCACACCGACCTTCTCATAATTCCTTAAAAATACTTGCATATTTTCATGTCATGGCACTTGCTCATATCTCCCCACACCTAGAATGCTTTTCCCCAAATATCTGCATGGCCTGTTTCCTTAATTTTCTTTTGACTTACATTATTGCAGTTGCTTTCTAACAGGAAACTTGCTCTGCCCTTAACCCCAAATCCCTACAAGTCAAAATGTTAGTTTGGACCAAAATGGTAGAAGGGGAAGAGGTGAGAAGAGATCACATTTCGGATTTATTTGACTGTATAGCTGGCAGGATTTGCTGATGGATTGGATGTGAAGAGAGGAGATTAGGATGGATTTAAGCCTTTCTGGAAGATATGGAAGAAACTGCATGAAAAGGTTTGAAGGGAGTAAAATTGAGTTCAGTTTTGGTCATCTTAAGGTTGAGAGGGCTGTTGGACAGTAGGCAGGTATGTAAGTCCAGAGTTCATGGAAAAGAACCATGTCTCTAAGGAGTATCAGCATGTAGATGCTGTCAAAAGCCCTGAGACTAGGTAAGATCACTAGGGGAGTGCAGGTAGAGATTTTCAAAACAGATCCTAATGCACTCCAACGTGTAGAGGGTGGGGAGATGAGAAATTAGTAGAAGAGATTGAAAAGAATGGCCAGTGAGATAGGAAAAAAAATCAGGGTGGCTTGTTTGGGAAGTCAAGTGAAGAAAGTGTTTGAAGAAGGAGGGAATGGGGACACCTGGGTGGCTCATTTGGTTAAACACCTGGCTTTTGATTTTGGCTCGGGTCATGATCTCATGGGTCATAAGGTCAGGCTCTGCATTCAGTGGGGAGTCTGCTTGAGTTTCTCTCCCTTTACTTCCCTCCCCCTACTCTCTCTTTCAAAATAAATACATAAATCTTAAAAAGAATGGGGAGTGATTCAATATATCAAAAGCTGATAATAGGTTAAAGAAGATAAGGGCTGAGAATTGACATTAGGTTAGGAACATGAGGTCATTGGTGTCCCTGACAAACATTTTATGGAAGGGGGAAGATAAACATAATTGCTCAGAGTTCAAGAGAAAATGGAGAGAGAGGAATGTAAACAGTAAGAATAGAGAATTCTAGGAATTACACTTCGAAGGGGGAAACAGAAGTGACCATAGCTAGAGAGGAAACTGGGGTTATTAAGGAGGATTTTTGTTTGTTTTCTAAAATGATAAGTATAGCATACTTGCAGTTTGGGCGATAAGTATAGCATACTTGCAGTTTGGACCTTTTCAAGGAGAAAAGGGAAAATTGGTATTATTCCAGGATTGGATAGTTGGTCTATTCTCTGTTGATTCTGTTATATTCATTCATTATTTCTGTGCTTTTATTTTTTTTTTTCTCTCCCATTGAGCTGATAGTTAGTATGTCATCTCTTTCATTGTTATGTTACATTTCTTCCATGAGTCCTTTTTATTTCTTTCAACTCATTTCAGAAATGCCATGCTCATTGGGCACCTGGGTGGTTCAGTCAGTTAAATAATCTGCCTTTGGCTCAGGTCATGATCCCAGAGTCCTGGGATTGAGTCCTACATGGGGCTTCCAGCTCAGCGGGGAGTCAGCTTCTCCCTCTACCCCTCCCCCCTGCTCCTGCATGCTCACTCTCTCTCTCTTACTCTCAATAAATAAAATCTTAAAAAAAAAAAAAAAAAGCCCTATTCATTGATTTCATGGAGAATTAATCATTTTCATCTGCTTCTTGGTGCAGTTTTGACACTGTTCTTAATTGTGACTTTCGGTTGTAAAGTTGCTTTTTTCCTCTTGTGACATCTTTACGCTAAAACCTACAATGGTTCCTTTTTGATTATTGGTCATCTTTGAACTGGAAGTATTCTTTTTAGAACAGCTATTTGCCCAACAATAGAATGGTGGGAGACAACTTGGATAGTGGTTGGGGAAGGCAGATAGCTTTAATTTCCCACTTGTTTTGGAAGTCTTTCTCACCAACACTTTTCTCTGGTGGTTTAACTCAATGAGTAAGAAGCAGAGCCTCTTAGGTCACATGTTTTTCTTGTTGGTATTGATAAACAGCATGCACATTAAAACTGCCCAGTGGACGGAACGCCTGGGTGGCTCCGTTGGTTAAGCGAGTGCTTTCAGCTCAGGTCATGATCCTGGAGTTCCGGGATCGAGTCCCATATTGGGCTCCCTGCTTGGCAGGGAGCCTGCTTCTCCCTCTGACCTTCCCACTTCTCATGCTCATTCTCTCTCGCACACTCTCTCTCTCAAATAAATAAAATCTTTAAAAGAAAAAAAAACCTGCCCAGGGGAACATAACCTAAACCAATTAAATGACAATCACTAGGGGTGGGACTTGAACATAAGTGTATTTTAAAATTCCTCAGGCGATCCTCTTGTATGGCCAGGCTTGAGAATTACTGGTTTAGTTTTTATTTTTAGCTAAGATCAGATACTTGGCTACATACAACCCAGTTTCTCGTCCATCTTACTATACATGCACCCTGCTAGTAAAAATGGCATGTGTGGGCATTCACATTTCCCTTAATATGCCCTTGCTCATCCCCACACTGCCCACTTGTAGTTCCTATAATACTGTGCAAGGGCTTGTTAGTTTTATCTTAGGTACACCATCTTATTTTGGAGCACTTTGAAGTGTACCCATTCTGCCTAATTTCTGCAGTCAGGCATCTTGTGTGCCTACCTTGGTCTGTTTCCATTTAAAGATAATTTTTTTATTGTGAAATATACACATACAGAAAATTCATGAAATATAAATAAACATTCATGTAACCACCATCAATCAGGTCAAGAAATTGAACATATGCCAGGGTCCCAAAAGCCCTTGTGTTACCCGTTCCTAACCATCAACACTCTTTCTCCTTTTGTAAAGGTGACCACTATTCTGACCAATTTGTAATCACTAATTTTCACTCTTCTCATATTCAGGGTAATGGATATTTCCTTCTTTCATCAGATAAGGAGTTCTCTATTTTTTCTTCTTAGAAAGCGGGGGAGGGACAGAAATCCCTTTTTTCTTCCATCTTTGGAAGTAGAGGACTATTAATTTTAAAGAATTAGAAAACCAAATATATATTTAAATCCATTAGATCCTTTATAGTACTCTCATTTAAAAAATATTTTATAACTGTATAACATCTTTACTGAATTTTATTTCATTTTATTTTTACAATTATTTTAAGAGATTGCCTGTTTGGGTTGTTGGGGTGTGTGTGTTTTAACAGAAGAAATTAGAGATCATATAGCTAACACCCCAGTGGCAGAGAACAGATACTGCCTAACAGTTTAGTATATGATACCCTAGTTCAAGCTTATAACCTGACTTGATTTCTAGTTTGTTCAGTACATGTGAAAGTATGAGATAGGAATTTTATTTTTTTAAGAGATAGGAATTTTAAACTTCCATTTCTTCTTTATAAAAATATTTGAGAGGAATGGAAAGAGTGGCAGAGGGGGAAGGAGAAGGACAAGCAGATTGTACTGATGTGGGGCTCCATCCCACAAACCCGAGATCATGACCTGACGTGAAACCAAGAGTTCGCTGCTTAACGGAATGAGCCACCCAAGTACCCCAAAACTTGCATTTCTCTTACAACAGTATGGCATCAGATATTTCGGTATAAACTAATACCAATAATGTACACATTAATCATTCTTTGGGGTACCCCAGAATTTAAATGTACATTCAAGTTAACTAAATCTTTTTCAGGAATATGAAGCCATTTACCTAGCAAAATTAACAATACAGATGATGTCACCGCTCCAGATAGAAAGGTCATTATCTGTTCATTCTGGACCCACAGGTAAGGATATTTGTCATTTTGGAGAAGGTTGGACAGAAAGATGATATGAAGTAGAAAGCACCTTTTGCTCTTTACAAGTTATACTGAACAGTTTAAATTGCTTAGAAAACTTTGGGTAGATTATTAAATTTCACACAAGATAACTGTAAATTAATTTTATAAAGAATATGTGTATATTATATTGAGCTTCTGCTGTGTGTACAGCACTGTAGCTGGCTAATAGAATATGTTAGCTGGAAGATCAAACTTCTACTTGGTTTAGTTTGTCTTTAAGTAGTATAACTGCTGTAAAGATAAAGAGGGATCTGGAGAAGGGCCTCTAAATACACTCAGCTGATCTTAATAAAAATAAAAGCTGTTTAAAAGTGTGTTTCAGGTTAAGTTGGGTGACTAATGTGAACTACCCATTTTTCTCGTCGTATTTGAATCCCTTCTCCCTTTCTTCCTTATGTCAGAGTACTCCCTTCCCCTCCCCGCAAAAAGTATTTTCAAAGTTAATGATCCAGGCATGGTCTTAAAATCATCTATCTTCCTTTTCTAAGACCTTGCTACCCTTGTTTGTCTCTTCTCTTTTTACGGAATCTCATTCTATTTCAGGTCCATGTTGACCTCCTATGCAAACTCTTACTTGGTCTGTTCTATACATTATAGCCAGATTTATTTTCATAAAAGATAGTTCTGATGTATTTTTCCTGTACAAAATCCTTCATTGGTTTAATTCCTACAGAAGAAAACACAGAGCATCATAGTGTAAGTAAGGTGTTTCTGATCTTGGTATCTCTCAGTGTTCCTCTTTATATAGGCACTCCAGAAAACTGAACTAATGGTTTCATTTGTGTCTTTTCTCCAAGAATGCATAGCATTCAGTGTCTCTCCCCTTAAAAACTTAGTTTACATGTTATGCCTTCAACAGAAATGATGATTAACAATCTTCCTCCAATCCCTAGTTATTTGAAACTCCTGGAGAACTTGTACCTTCTCACTTTCTGCTTTGCATTCTTTATTTATGTCTCATACCTCTTTTAGACTGCAAGTACAGCATTTCATCTGAAATTCAGCATAGCAGCTGTATTTAGCTTTATGGCTAGTATATTTTCTGCTTTATTCCATTGTCTTGATACCATATACCCCCCCTTTTTTAAATTAATCTAATAGTGAAATGTTAGTTTCATGTTAGACTCCACTCTCTGAATTAACATTATTACCATGATTTAGCACAACCTTTCGGGCATAACTTTAAGCTTGTGCCATTGTTAGGCAGATAATATTGCAGATCCTTTGCCAGTGTTGTTCCCTCAAGTTTTCCTCCACTGAGACTCAAATTTTTTTTATTGTAACTATTGGTCATATAGTGATACCTTTGATTCTATGTGAGAAACTTCTGTACTAGCAGACTGTGATGTAACGAGTAAATAAAATCTCTTCTTTTATCTGCTGCATGCCATCTTTTCTCCCAGCTCTAGACTTCTTGGTCATAAAACAACAGCTTCAGTGGAGAAATATTTTCAGCAGTGTCTATGAAAGCAAAAAGATAATTACATCTACAAAATAAAATTGTACAAATACAAAATTAATCTCTTAAATTTTGTCATAGGTTTATGGTAGCTAAAAAACTTGGTAACCAAACATATGGGTACCATTATCTAACAATTCTGTTTTCAAACTGTTTTAAGAATGATTGTTATTTATAATACCTAAGACACAGTTAATTCTCAAGAGGGGAAGTATATCCCATAATGAAGATAAAAGCTGTTTAGTAATTTGTAACAAAAGATTTTATTAATATTTTACTAAAAATTCAGTCATGGAATTCTCATAGTGCATATACATAGTAACGCTTTATGAAAATGAAGTTTTACTAGCTATGATGTTCTAACATGAGTTTAAGTTGCCATTATATGTTATATTTGTGCAATAATTTTTAGGCAGTTTGAAGAGAACACATGAAGAAGAAGATGATTTTGGAGCCATGCAAGTGGCGACTGCACAGAATGGCTGACTGGAGCAACATTAGAGAGGATGTGAATTTCTATTTGGGAAGGAGGAAATATTAGAGACAATAATAATGTAAAATGGTAAAAACACAAGTCTTTTTTTTTAATTGTATGTTGCTTCCAGGCGTGTTTCTCTGCAACTTGTTGAGCGACATTTTAAGAAGATGTTGGACTTCTGCAATAGATGGCACTGATGGTTTTACTCCTTTCTTCTTTTTTTTTTTTTTTTTTTTTTTTTTTTTTTTTTTAACACTTTATAGTTTTATTATAAACCAAGAATTTTGGACTTGCAAAGAGGTATTATTGCAATAATGCACTTTTCATACTTGAAATTTATTTGTAGGATATAAAGTTACTACTTTAAACAAAATGCAAGTTAGGGGGGATTTGTTTATAAAATCTGGGTAATTTATAACAAGAGAATTTCCTAAAGTTTGCTAATTCATTTTGTGTTCTATATATTACATTTTAAAAATAATTTTACAGTTCACTTTTATGATGGAACCTCTTATGGAAACATTAACAAATGCAGGAATCTGCCACATTTCTGTTTTAGTGTAGTTTAGTAGCTTCATTACCCTTTTATTTTTTTTAAACTTAATACCTTATTAGTAATCTTTGAATCATGACATTAGCTAACTCTTACTTTAACATGATCCAAGTATTGCTTCCATTCCTCTTCCTAATTTGTTTATTCTATAGAAAAAAAAAGTTTAATGAACAAAGGAAGATGTTTTGCTTGGTAATACTAAAAAACTAGGAGTTTTAGACTTTTGAGTCACTTTCCTTTTTTCTTTAAAAGCCAAATGTTGTGTTTGTTCTTTTTAGAGTTGTTTAGCCCATTTTTTCTTTGTCCAAAATAGTTCTGAGTAACCAATGTAGCATTTTTTGTTTCTAAATGAAGCCCAAAAAAGAAAAGTGCCTTGCATCAATAAAAAAATAAATCTACACAACCTTTAAATTAGTATGTAGAACAGTACATTTTTAACATTTATCTGTAATTTTTCTTTTTAACTCTAAGTTAAAACAGGTTTAAAGAAACCTCAGTAAATTATTTGGAATATGGAACATTTACTTCTTCATTTTTTGTTGTCTTAATGATTCTGTGATTCTGTGAGGTTGTTCTGGCTCAGTAGCTTTTCTTTGAAGATGCATTTATTGGGGAAAGTGGTTGTGGGAAACTTCACTGTATTTAAAATTAGTGTTTTAATTCTTCACGTTGAGTTAATCCAAATTTCCCCCATAATTTGCATTAGCGAAGTCACTTTATGGATCCTTAATTCTCCATATTTTATTTATACATATGAAGATTGTTCTAAGAAAAACGTTTTTGCTATTTTAAGTATGCCATGAGGAAGGAGAGGAGTGTTTTTAACTTTTTATAGTTGATTTAGGGTAGCACAAACAAAACTCATTTAAATCTCACTTTTTTCAGTCCTCTCTTGAGGTGCTTTACTGATGGGAATGGTTTCCATACGTTCCCTTGGTACCAATAGGTACTATGCAAGGTAACCCATTACACGAAGTTACTTCTTTGCTTTTTTCCCTGCAATGTAATATAATATAGTTAAGAGCTTTTTTTTTAATCCAGCGTAACAGGAGATTGGAAATTAAAATTGCTTTATTGAGTTAATTCCTGTTGACCCAGATGGTATTCCTCTTCTGATTCCCTTCCCCTATTTTACTACCCTGAAAACAGCCTATTATTAATCCCATTGTACTTGTATTCTGTTGTGTAATTAGGTCATTTGGTGTGGTAGTCTAGTAGAGTCAAGATTTGCATTGTGTTCAGAAAATCCACTTGGCAAAGTGCCAGATGCAATCATATCTATGATGCTTCGTTTGGCAGAAACTTGGCTTAAGGGAATCTTTGTTATAATACATTTAGGTTTTAAAATGAGGGAGTTAAGATTTTTAAAATTAGTTTCTTAAATACACATATCCTCTCTAGTAGTTGGGCCAAAAATACAGATTTGGTCATTTATTAATTTAAAGCTGGTAATCTTCCACTTTTTCTAACCACTGTAATTTTTATGTTGTCACTGAAGTGCCTGCCCAGCACTGTATATTAAAGACTGTCTCTTGAACACTAGGAAAAGGGACTGTCATCTTCTTGAGTACAGTACTAATGGGGACAAAACATGAAGTTTATTCTTTTTTCATGTGAGAACACCCCAAGTTTGTTTTACCTTGGATCCATTCTTCCACCAAATATTCAGCCAGTTCTGGTAGCTCTTCTAATCTCTTCTATTTGGTTCCATTTCTGAAATCCTTTTATTTCTACGAATGTTTTGTGATAGTTACATATAATACATTTAACCAATCATGATTTATTTTCTAAAACATTTGAATAATGTATGAGTGATATAGCACCCAATTTTAAATATGTAATCTGGGCAAGAATTTAAGCTGAAATTGCAGCAAAACAGGAAAACTTCTTTACTGTCCCACTTTAAAAGTATGAAACAAATATTGAAAATATTCAAACTAGAATGACAGAATTCTTACTTCCTAATTTTAGTTAATTAATGTTAATTTCTTATTCATTGGGTGTTTATACAGCAGTTACCTTTATTTGTCTCTGTGGTGGAAATGTTAAACTGGGATAGCTTCTGCTACCAATTCTCAAGTGTTTAACTTTTAAAGCAGAATATTTGTTTTGGGGGGTGGAAATTCGTGCGTCATCTGAGTTTAGAAGTAATGTCAGAAAATGTTAAGCATGTCCTTTTAAAGAAAATATAAGGTTTCTAATTGTCTTATTACCATGGTAATTCAAGTGAATTCAAGTTAGAAGTATTTAACTGCAATCTTGAATTATAAAGTTGGGGTGCATATATATGTGTATGTGTGTGTGTGTATATATATATATATGTATGTGTGTATATATATATATATCTCGAGATATATCTTGAGATATATATATATATATCAGGATCTCAACTTGATGTAAAGTAAATGAGCAGTTACCTGGCGGATTTTTTTTTTAATAACTGGTTTAACCCATATTTCCATAACAAACTTAGCTTCACTTCAGTATTTACTTTATCTTTGTCCATTCAACAATGCTCCAATATGGAAATGATAGGAAATAGCTAAGAATTACTAAAAGATTTTATTTTATTTTTATTGATTAGAAAGTTTCTAGAATCTTTGAATGCTGGATTTTTTTGTCTTACCCATCCATGGCAGCTAAAAAAAAAAAAAAAAAATCAAAATATTCAGGTTTACATGTTAGCTCTCTCATAGGGAGTTGCCATACCTCACAGTTCAAAGTGTATTCTATAGATCAGTAACATTATACTGACATGTAATTGCAATTTACTATGCAGCAAAAATGATTCAAGAAAAATAACCTACAGTGTCTATTTACCTTTGTATAGGCAATTGCTTAAGTTACCCTGCTTTTAACATTTGTACTTGGATAAAATGCTTATGTATGTATAGGAATGTCACAGTGCAAGATGCTGCTAGCCCAGGCACAAAGTATTAAAATTATTTTGTGAAGACTGGTGGTTGTATTAAAACTGTTGTGCCATTATACCTCAAAAAGATTGAAATGCTTATTTATACTGCTTATGCCTCAGAATTTCTTTAGATTGTTGTCTTTTTAAGTAAAAGTAACCCAGTTTTACTACCTCAGATAAAGAAGGATGAATGAACATGGGACTTGGGGAAGCTCTTAAGGGTATCTTCCAATATGTTGTGGTCACACACACACACACACAAGTAATGGTCAGTAGTCCAGGCAGGGTCTGCATTTTAGCTCAAGAATATTTCTAAGGATTAGCTGAACAGATTTGGAGCTGGAAGTGAGGGAATTCATGTCTGAAGCAAAGGGTATATAGGTCATCCACAGAGCAGCTTCTAGCCCATTTAAAAAAAAATACTTCTTGCTTTTACAGTACTATTTTCCCTGTCAGCCTACCTACATACTATTTTTCATCAAATCCAAGAGCTATCACTACACTGTTATTTTACATACCACTAAAAGGCAAAATAGTGAATAAACTGGCGAGCCATTGATATAAAATGCATCCTGATTTCTAAAATGTTAGTGTAAAAAAAATGTGCATCTTAGGAGTCAGGGAAATATAAATATACAAAATATGTGATAAAAATCACAACTGTCACTTCAGCCTTTTCAAAAGCAAATAATGCTTTAAAATGAGAATATACAGTTTATGTATTATGAAATGTTTTATGCTTTTTTTCTGTACTCAAGTTTACTCAGTATGGTTTAGAAAATTTTAAACATACTCTGGCTAATAACTAAAGCTAAATATAGATCACCATTTTGCTCAATGACACAACTTTTATTACTATACTTTATGACTATTTCCTGTAGGAAAGATTTAAGAGAAGACCTTAAGGGCACTGAATGGATTTATTTAAATACCAACCTTGTTTTAACTTCAAGTTGTTCAGAAATAAGAAAGATAAAGCATTTAGTTTTGCCTTCTATTAGGGCTTATTTTTTTTTAACATGGGTTTTAATTACCAGAATATACCTAATAAAGCTACTATCATGCTAAGGTTGTAGGACTCCTGCAAAGGCAAAACTGGCTGAAAAGCAGGTTTGTTGCTTTCACTAGGGACAGATCACTTCATATGCATAGGTCTTAAGCAGGGAAGTCGTGCACCCTCTACTGGTGAAGGGTTTTTGTTGTTTTAGAAAGCCTACTTTAGCTTACTCCAAGGAGAGAAATCCTAAATCCGGTTGAGGTAGGTGTCAATCAGAGGGATAAAAAGTGGTTGGTCTTTACCTTCCCAGTTAATTTTACAAAGAGCACACAAAACTGACATCTTAAAAACCAAGATGTGACCTAATAGTCAATAGAAGACTCAAGAAAAAGACATTAGAATTCTAACAAAAAACTTCATTGTATGAACAGGTTTAATGTAACATGGAATGCAAAAGATTAGAACCATTAACAAAATATCGAATTCTTCAACTTAAAAAAATAATTAAAATAAATAAAATCAAACAAGATAGTGACCAGAATAGTACCATGACAATCACAGTAAATAGAAAAGCTTCCATCAGCATTTTAAGGATGTAACAATTGCAGTATGATACATATTTAAATATTCCACTCAGTTTTGTCATTTTCATAAAAATGTTACTCAGAAGGCTTCAGACATCGATGAAAAGATGAGAAATCAGGTTAGAAATACTTAATATACCAAGATTTGTTAATTTACTGTTAAAAAGTACCTTATATTTGCTCTTAGGTATTTTAAACAAATGAAGAATTATACTTCACATATGACAGGTGGTACCTTATCTGCATAAGAATTATATAAACTTTTAGATGTGCACGGTTTACTTTGAATCATCACATTTTATAATTTTCATTTTTACTTTAAAAAGGCTGACCAGGCTGTTTACCAGTATAGTAATAGGATTAACAATTGTTGGACTGCACTACATTTAGTTATATCTTACCCAGTTTCACATGATATATGGGAAAAAAGTATTCATTTTATGAATGTGATAACAGCCTTATTCATGGTATACTTTTTTTTTAATGAGCAGTACAGATAGCAGACACATAACTCCTTACTACCTATACTCTAACTACAAAGAAATGAAGCCAAACTTTAGAAAAATACAATGCAAGAAAAGATTCAAGTTAAAAATATATTCCTTTGGTTAAAAATCATCCCCTTTATAATATTCATTTGTAATCTAAACTCACAGCATATCCCATCAGCCCAAAGTAATCTTCTAAATGTCATTATATTTGTTGTATTACCATGTTTTTTTTTTTTTCAATCCAGAATTTATGGAGGTCACTGGGTTGCAGCAACAAAGTATTTTAACTCCAGAAGAGTAATGCCTTGTTGCATTAGCTCCTTTGACAAATGTCTTTCTTACTTTACAAATGTCTTTTTTACTTTAGAAACCTCCGACACATGTAGTTTTCTTCAGATACTGTATATCCAAACTTTTTATAGAAACCAACATTTTGTGGTAGACATTCAAGGGTAATCTTATAACAGTTCAGTTTCTTGCTTAGCAAAGTAAGGGTTGATAATAACCTGAAATTCAAAAGGTGGGGGGAAGCATAGAGCATTTGTTAATAAAAATGCATTTGAGTAACTCAATATGAATGAATAAAATTATATAAATAAAACAAGTTTATATTAGAAACAGGTTTAGAACATGACCTTTCTCACTATAGTCATTTAAATATTAAAATTGTAAGGGGAAAAGCATTTAATTCACCCAAAGCATTTTACTGTTTCAAATATACTTTATCTAGTAATCTCTAGCCCGTTAATAAATAGGACAATACTAAAGTCACCCTAAACCATCTTTAAAAATAGGTTTAAGATTAATGTTAACACTGAAGACTGTCAATCTTTTAAAAAAATATGGCTGGGGCACCTGGGTGGCTCAGTGGGTTAAAGCCTCTGCTTTCGGCTCAGGTCATGATCCCAGGGTCCTGGGATCGAGCCCCACATCGGGCTCTCTGCTCCGCGGAGAGCCCGATTCCTCCTCTCTCTCCCGGCCTGCCTCTCTTGCCTACTTGTAATCTCTGTCTGTCAAATTTAAAAAAACAAAACAAAAAAACCCCTCTAAAACCCAATAACAGAAGACAAATAAAAACTGTACAACTTTAAAATTTTAAAAAATATATATGGCCAAAATTTTAAATTTTTTTCCCCTATATCTGTTCAAACTACTTAGGAACAGTCAAAATGCCCACATGTAATGAGTAAATAGCATTGTTCTTTATCATTTTAAAGCTAGTATTTGTGAAAGAATTATCACATAAATTAGTATGAAGTAGAAACAAAGCAAAAAGATTCAAGTCCTTAAAAAATCCAATCCCAGTATAAGAATGTGATTCTAGGGACACCTGGATGGCTCAGTGTGGTAACCATCTGTCTTTGCACGGGTTATGATCTCAGGGTCCTGTGACAGAGCCCTACTTTGGGTTTCCTGCTCAGCGGGGAGTCTTCTCCTCCCTCCCCCTCCCACCGCCTGCTCTCTCCTTCTTTCTCTCTCTCAAATAAGTTAAATCTTTAAAAAAAAAAAAATATATATATATATGTATGTATATATATATGAGATTTTAACTGCCTTAGAAAAAAAAAAAACTAGAAGAGCTTTGAAATTTGCTTGGAGAGTTCTCTCATGTTTGCATACACTGAAAAGTAGTATTCTGAAGAAAGCACATCTTGGCCGAAGTTATGAAATTATAAAAGATATGACAGAAGTAAGTGGACTTCTAGAAGCTGGTCTGTTTTGTTCATTGATATATCCCAAAAACTTTGAATAATATCTGGCACATAGCAGGACTTAATATTTATTGAATGAGTTCTTTAAAACTCAGAGGAGATGGTATTAAGAAGCAAGTTCTAGCTTATAAAATAGGCAATAAACCTATAAAACAAATTTAAGGGATTTAGATAAATGCATAAGGGATTATACAGGAAAGGCTATTTTAGTATATGTTTCTAAAACTTACAAGACTGAGAACATTTCCTGTTTCTAAATATGACTGGGAAACTGGGATGAATCACTTGACTTAGCCAAAAGTTTGTTTCCTACTAGTAGGAGAATGGGTATTACGCTTGGCGAAATAAGTCAATCAGAGAAAGACAATTACCATATGACCTCTCTGATATGAGGAATTTGAGAGGCAGGACAGGGGGTCTTGGAGGGTAGGGAGGGAAAAACATGAAACAACATGGGACTGGGGAGGGAGACAAACCATAAGAGACTGTTAATCTCAGGAAACAAATGGAGGGTTGCTGGGAGGTGGGGAGGGAAGGATAGGTTGTCTGGGTTATGGACACTGGGGAGGGTATGTGCTATGGTGAGTGCTGTGAATTGCGTAAGACTGATGATTCACACACCTGTACCCCTGAAGCAAATAATACATTATATGTTAAAAAGAAAAAGTTAATAAAAATGTTAGTCAATAAAATGGTATACTTCGTCATGATAAAACATAAAAATATTTTGTTTCTTCATTAAATTTAGTTTAAGCTACAGAATGAGTCTAATTAATGACACCTAAAAAGGACTTCAAATAGGGGAACATTTTTTAACAAATACCTGAGCAAGACACTATTAAGGGAAACAGAAAAAGGATCTAACCAGGGGTACCTTGTTTCTGCCTACTTACAGTTTGCCAAGCTGCTTCCCTCTGCATTCATCACTAACAACAACATCTTCTACTCTTCCTCTCTGAAAATACAATGTTTTAAAGGACTAGGCATTTTTAGCTAACTCAGCAAGTGACATAATTCACTAATGTTTTGTAAACAAACTTCAAAAACCAAAATGCAAGCCTTTTTTTATTTACTATAGAGGAAATACAATGAATCAATTTATGGCCTAATCTTGTTTTGTCTATATTCTAAATCTTTCCACCCCACTATTTGAAAGCAGATTTCAGAATCCACATCACCAAAATGTAATCTTGTCATGTTCATACTACATCATCTTATTCCTTGCGTAATAGCAATTTCTTTCAAACATCCAAATACAATTTATTAATTTCTAGTAAAGAAACCCCACCAAAATTCATACTTCACAGAAGTATTTTGTTTTATAACATTTTTTCTCTAGCTTTGTTATAAAAATACCATATATAATATACATAACATACAAAATACATGTTAATCAACTTTATGTTGTTTTAAGAGTCAAGTTACATGCAGATTTTTTACTTCAAGTGGGGGGGGTGTCAGCGTCCTTAACTCCCATGTTGTTCAAGGGTCAATTATATAATATTCTGAACCCTTTAACTGCTTGGAGACTGCTAAAAATTTGTGTTAATCTATATACAAAGTATTGTTTGTTTTTTAAATAGCATAGGTATTCTAATCATTACTGCCAAATTTTATGATGCTGACTTGGTTTCTCTAGGACTATACCATCTGACACTTTGCAGAACAATTTTTTGCAAACAATTCAGATTATTAATACATTTTCTTCCTCTTAACTTTAGAACACAATAGGAAAATGTTACTAAGTGATTTCTAATAAGCAGAGCTTTTTTCAGGGCAATACAGCTCTCATTTTACAATGAAATGCAGTGAGAAAATAAGATTTGTTTAATGGAAACTCAGAGTTGGTTTTGCTAGAAAACACCTGTTCATTTTATTTGTAAGTGTTAACATGAACACATACCTTAGCACAGGAATGGATGAATTTATGTTCTATTATCAGAGTTGCTGTAGCAACAATTTGTCCTAAAGTCACATCTTCCACAACTGTAACATAATAATCTCCAGATTTCTTCATGTGCTCAAAAGATTCTGTGGAAATTGGAAAAGTGTTATGTGGTAGACGTTAAACTTTAGTAGGTACCATAAAAATACTATGATTAGCTTATTTCATTATTGAATATTTGAAGCTATTTCATCATGGTGATTTATACTTTGTTTCTAAAGAAAGTATTATTAGAAATGACCAAGTGATGGGACGCCTGGGTGGCTCAGTTCGTTGGACGACTGCCTTTGGCTCAGGTCATGATCCCGGAGACCGGGGATCGAGTCCCGCATCAGGCTCCCAGCTCCACGGGGAGTCTGCTTCTCCCTCTGACCTTCTCCTCGGTCATGCTCTCTCACTGCCTCTCTCTCAAATAAATAAATAAAATCTTAAAAAAAAAAAAAAAAAGAAATGACCAAGTGGTTGAAACATCAGTAAATCATCAATGGGAATGTGGTCTATACATTTTAAAAATCTGCCTGCAAAGTACAACTATTAACAGCTATTTCAGATGCGCAGCACTTATAATACAAATAAATTGTAGATGTTACCACTTCTGTGACTAATGAAGACTTTTTTAATATCTTCATAACTTACTTTAAGTCAATTTCTTTAACCTTTACACTCGATATTTGAATAGAACAAAACTGCAAATTTTAGTAAGAATGAATTTCTGCCTTCAAAATATTTTGACAAAGTAGTTTTCAGCTTTCCCTTTGTGTTCTCAAGTGTTTAATGACTACAAGACTTGCTTTTTTAGAAACAGTTCTGTTTTGCTTGTTTTGAAAGCACCTGTGAACTAGGTGAAAAACGTCTCCATTTCTAAGTAATCTTCTCAAAGTCACATGGCAAATAGGAGCAAAGACAGAATACTTTCCTCTCAAATTGATTTTTAGTATTCATATTGCCAAAATAATGGGTTTCTCATCTAATCTGATATGCATTCAAAGAGAAATTCAGGAATAAAAACAGCCTAATACTCTCACATACTGTTTATTTCCATAGTCTTGTTCTAGATAGGATTCTGGAGGGGGAAAGAAGATATAAATTCAATGAAGGAAAACAGTGAGAATCAGAAAATGGTGATTTTCATCTTGGGAGGGTCAGAGTACAAAACAAAATTACCTAGTGAAAGAAATGAAGAAATTTACCTAGTGAAGGAAATGAAATTATAGAAAACAGGAGGATAGTGTTAAGAGCAATGGATAGAGTCAGGAAGGTTCTAGCCTTTTCCTTACCAATTACTACCTGTGATCTTAAGTCATTTGACCTCTCTGGATTTCCATTTTCTCATGTATAAAAAAAGGGGGCTGAACTATAAATTTGAAGATACCTGTTGATCTTAAAATTCAATATTGACAAATTAAATTTAGAACATAATTTCTTACCCTTTTTTATTTGGTGATGAAATTTCCATGAATAACCTAACCATATAAAAAAATACAATATAAAACAATTTCTAGAGCTGCCACCTAGCTACAGAAATTATCTAAAAGTCAGGTATTTTGGGGGCACCTGGGTGGCTCAGTGGGTTAAGCCTCTGCCTTCAGCTCGGGTCATGGTCTCAGGGTCCTGGGATTGAGCCCCGAATCAGGCTGTCTACTCAGCAGGGAGCCTGCTTCCTCCCCTCTCTCTCTCTCTCTGCCTGCCTCTCTGCCTACTCATGATCTCTCTCTCTGTCAAATAAATAAAACCTTTAAAAAAAAAAAAGGTATTTTGTAAAACAGGATAATTACTACAATTGGATTCTAGAACAGGTTAGCCACATTAAACATTTAAATAATAGCTAATTGTTATAGGAATAATTTCCAGCTATTTGAACAAAAACACAAGCAGACACTGAGCATAGCTCCAAGTGAAAAATGTGTTTCCCTTTATTTTTCATTCAGGAAAAGAGGGCGTAGTACTTACTCATAAATTGTTCAGGGTTGACAACACCAGTCTCTGTCAGTTGACCTAGTACCTTAAAAAAACCTAGTTTTGAAAAACAGATTTCAGATCATTAGAAGACCAAATAAAAGACCTATCAAAAGAAGCAGTGTGAAGCTGGTAAGATTATGGGCACTTGTGTTTTCAAAACTCTGTGATCATTTTAAAATTAATTTTTATTATTTAAAAAGATTAAACTGAGACCTGTTCTTTCTATAATCACTACATAAAATAGTAATAGGTTCTACCAATGTTTCTGCCTGCATAAGATTTTTGGAATAGTACAGACCTTAATGATTCAATAATTATAAAACCAGCAGGTATATTTTTCAATGTAATTTGCATTAAATTTGATGCAGGGAATGCCAAACTTTCCCAAATACATGCTTTGGTGCAAGATTATCATTATGACCAAATATGATAATAATATTTTTAAGATAAAATATAATACTGAGACTAATTTGTAAAGATTCCTGATTAATTTCATTAATGTTAAATTAAATGTGAACATTTTAGAACTTTGATAATCTAGATTTCTGCATACTCAATAATTAGCTTGACCAAAATTAGTTTCTTTAAATTTCCTACCAAAAAGAAAACGAAAAAGTTGATTTTATTACAAAAATGAAAAAGTTGATTTTTTATTAAATTCATTAAAGAAATCATTTAGAGAATTTAGACATTAAAAGAATATAAAATATATGTAAACAAAACCTTTGCAACTTATCTGAGGCATAGATCTCCACCCTCATTCCCCATCCAGCTTCTTAGAGATTTTTCCTTATGTGCCATTATAGATGATAATTTTACCTTTATGAAAAGTCTTTTTGGATTCTTAATTAGGAAGGAGTGTTGTTGTACTTAAGTCATTTGAAATATGTCACAGTAATACCTGGTCTTAGCCCTGATATATACATATTAGAATTGTCTCAGTGACTTTAAAAATTAAATACAAATGGGGCACCTGGCTAGCTCAGTTGGTGGAGGATGCAACTTGATCTTGGGGTCATGAGTTTGAGCCCTAAACTAGGTATAGAGCTTACTTCTAAATAAAATCTTAAAGTTAAGAACAAATAATTCAAAAGTCAAACATTATTCTTTAAAATTAGCACCATCATGTTTCTAGAGAAAATAGAATGCCAAGTACAGCTGACCCTTGAATAACACAGGTTTCAACTGTATGGGTCCACTTACACACAAATTTTTTTCAATAAAAACCTTATAGTACCGTAAATAAGTTTTTCTTATGATTTTAGTAACATTCTCTTCTCTAGCTTACTTTAAGAATACATTATATAATACATATAACATGAGAGTTCATCAACTATTTCTATTACTGCCAAGGCTTCCAGTCAAAAGTAAGCAATTAAGTGTTTAGCAAATCAAAATTTATACACAGATTTTTCAAATGCACACAAGTCAGTGAGTGTCCTAACCCCCATGTTGTCAAGGACCAACTGTGTAATTCTAACCAGGATATGTAAATGGAATCCCTACCTCTATTTAAGTCAGCAGTACAAAGGGGCCTCAAGACCAAACCTTCTCCAGGATGTGCTGGGGAAATGGCTGGAGAAAATGTAGCTGTATTCTGGCTCCAGTCCACTTCTTTGAGTAGACTTGGGTCAAACATAGGAGTTTCATCAGGTTTCATCTTTGCAGTAAGGTCTAAAATAACAATTTTAAACGGTAAGGCATTTTAATATGGAATTAGGATCAGTGAGAAATTCTATTACTTAATAAAAATTAACACATATGCAAGCTATTTTACTCTATCCTGAATCTAACATAAATGCCACAACCACAAATAGAAAACTCATGGTAAACATCAGATAGTAAACAAGTGACTATAAGTTTTAAACTTTAAAACCATATTTTCTAGCAAGCATTTTAAAACTTTTTTCCTGGGGCACCTGGGTAGCTCAGTGCTTGAGCAAACAATTCTTGGTTTCTGCTTGGGTCATGATCTCAAGGGTTGTGAAATGGAGCTACTGTTGGGCTCTGAGCTGGGCTGAGTCTGCTGGAGATTCTCTCCCTTCATCTGACCCTCCTCGTGCTGACATGCGTGCTCTAAAATAAATGAATAAAATCTTAAAAATACATATTTCCTGTGGGTTGGTGTTAGCATAGCACTGTGAATAGCTGACTTTCCATGAGCTTTTACTATTTTTTCATTATTGGGTTTTCTTATTGGGCAAAGAAATTATTTGTTGGTGGTCTTACCACTAAGACTTACTGGGTATGTTACTTGTCTTTTTTTTGTACGAACCATGAACAGAAGGTAATTGATGAACTGGCTTAAATTACTTACCTCTACATTCATTATAATATTTGGTCTTAGCTATGACAGATACATATTAAAGGTATCTGTTGTTGGATTTTGTTTTCATACCAGATTTTCCAAAAATCTATAATGTAAGTTTATCATCTGCAGCTTAAGAATAGCCAATGTTTTTCAGGCTGTTATAAAAGGATCAATTATGGTACTGTCCTCTTTTGAACATTCAGATATGGGCAGATTCTTACTAGGTGTAGTCTAATAAAAAACAGACTAACAAATATAAGGATAGACTAAAGCATAAAAATGGGGGCAGCGGCCATGTCTGTGGAACACTGTGTTGTTAGAACAGGGTCTTCCTAACTGTTATGAGACTCTAAAGCAACCCCTAACTTCTATTTCTATCCCTTTACCCAGTTAAAGAAACTATTCTATTTGATACTGCTTCTAGAGCTTCTTTGAAACAAAGATTTTAAAGATATATATCCATAACATTACCATAAAATAAAAAAAGAAACGGGAAAAAATTAAAGTCCATTTCATGACGATTTTCCCAATAACCCCACTCCCGTTAGGTTCCCTATTTCCTAAGTCACAATATGCTTAAAGGCAATTCTTCTCTTAACTTTTCCTTAAAGCTTGATTCAATTGCTGTCCGTGGAACCCGACACAACCCTTTAGGTAATGCTACACTGTAGTAGAGGCTTTGGGAAGGTAACGTGTAGTAATAGAAGTTAACATTTGTTCAGCTCTTCCGATGAATCAGGCATTGTTCAAAGAAATTTTACCCACTACTAATTCATTTACTTCAACACTCTTACAGGATAAGGATTATTATTATCTCCATTTTAACAAATGAGGAAATGCAGGCAACACATGGTAAGTAACCCGCCCAAGATCACAAAATTAGTAGAGCCAGGATTTAAACCTAAGCCGTAAAAAAGCATGAGCTCTGGAGTCAAGCTGGTGTTCATATGTCAAATGCGATTATGGCTAATGTCAGTTCTGACAATCTGTTTCCTCATTTATAAAATGGAGATGAAATTATTAGAAGGATGAAATGATTATATATAGCACTTAATAGTGCCTAGCACACTGCAAGTGCTCAATGAGATAAATTTTAGTTAGCAACTAATTAAAAATTCATGTTTATACATTTTTGTTAATATTTTTCATCTTTAATTCATGAGTCATGTACTGTGCTGGGTACAGGGGCTGCAAAAAGGATGACAGGTTATCTATGTGTTTATGTTAAACTGAAACATTCTTGGATAGGAAAGAAAAAAAAGTAATCATAGTTATTATGTAGAATACCAAGGGGCTTTTTCCCCACCTCAAAAAGGACTTAAATATGTTATGCCATAAACAACTACCCCTTGTTCTAAGGCTAATAAGGAAAGAAAATAAATTCTGATGATTAACAATCATTCATATCAAAGTTAACAAGCTTAGAGTCCATTTTTACAGGTTAACTTTAATGCATGCACTTTTCCGTTTGTCCCTGATAATTGGATCCCGAGGCTTTTGGGTTTACTCTGATCTCAAAGATGATATGAGTAACATCATTGTAACATTGTTTTTTGGGTATGCAGATAAACAGGCTAATTATTTATTTACAAAGTAAATTATTAAATATATTTTTATATATTTATTTTTATATATTTATATATTAATATATATTTATTAATATACATTCATTAATTGTTAATTAATATATATTATATATTAAATACAGAAGCCAGAGAGTGTTAAAAATTTACTTCTTCAGGGCAACACACTAAACAGTTTGATGATCATTTTATTTAATATACAGTTGTAACCATGAAATTTAAGGAAAGCTCGGAAGGGAATTTAGGTGAACATTGAAATAATTTCAAATTAACTAGATTACTTTTTCCTATAAAACTGCCCTAGTTTACAATAAAATACAGCCTAGAAAACAAACAAAATGCAGTTAATAATTTCCAAGAGAGAAAGGAGAATTAGGATCCTAATTAGGAGAATTAGGATTATTAAGTATTTTTTTTAAAGATTTTATTTATTTATTTGACAGATCACAAATAGGCAGAGAGGCAGGCAGAGAGAGAGAGGAAGAGAAGCAGGCTCCCCGCTGAGCAGAGAGCCCGATGCGGGGCTCCATCCCAGGACCCTGAGATCATGACCTGAGCCAAAGGCAGAGGCTTTAACCCACTGAGCCACCCAGGCACCCCAGGATTATTAAGTCTTTAACTAGTGAATTTTAAACAGTAAATATTAATATTTTCCTATGCTTTTCTTTAACAAGATGGTCCTATTCCATGAATGATCATAAAAATAAATAATAGTGGCTAAAATTTATGGAGTGCTTTGTATTTGTTAACTTATAAAAATACAATGAAAGGTCTACCATTATTATCCCCATTTTTTTTTAAAGATTTTATTTATTCACTTGACAGAGAGAGATCACAAGTAGGCAGAGAGGCAGAGAGAGAGGAGGAAGCAGGCTTCCTGCTGAGCAGAGAGCCTGATGTGGGGCTCGATCCCAGGATCCTGGGATCATGACCCCGAGCCGAAGGTAGAGGCTTTAACCCACTGAGCCACCCAGGCGCCCCTACTATCCCCATTTTACAGACCAGGAAGCAGGCACAGTAATTTGCTCAAGATAACAGGGCCAATAAGGAACAGAGTTAGGATTCAAAACCAGGCAACAGAGCCAGCTTCAAGGGCACTGGAACCCTGCAGTTGCCCAGGGCCCTACGGTTGGTTTTACTCTCTGCTGTCACTGCCTTGAAATTCTTAATTTTTCAACAAAGAGCCCTCCATTTCCTCCGTATCAAAATACAATAAACAAAGCATTCTGAATAGAAATAAGAATCCATTAACCAGGCAACCAGAAATTAAAATGTTTTTATGACCTAATTTACAAAACAAAGCCATACTTAAAGTAACTTTCCTTTATCTTACTCCATCCCCATTTAGTAAAATTCTGCTGGTGCCCAATAAAATATGCTGGGAAAGTTAAACTAGGATGTGATTTGATAGCGAATTTTGAAAGATTTTAGAAAGGAATGAAATAGATAAATCTGGTTTACAAAAGAAATATTTTAGCATCTTAGGGTGCCCACGGTGCTGCAAAACTTAGAAATTTCAGTAAATAGAATTGCAGCTATCTGAGGCTGAATCTCGTCATTATCACTGGGGTGACTGATTTTCAAAAGTAAACCCTAGGGGCGCCTAGAGGCTCAGTTGGTTAAGCATCTGACTTAGGTTCAGGTCATGATCCCAGAGCCCAGGATCTTGGTGCTCCCTGATCAGTGGGGAGTCTGCTTCTCCCTCTCCCAGTTCCCCTGCTCGTGCTCTCTGTCAAATAAATAAATAAAATCTTAAAACAAAAGTTTTCAGAACTTTTCCAATTTAATTGCCAAGTTAGCATGCATTTACAAGGTCCATATATGCCTAACAGCCCAATAAATTCCTAGTGAACCAATAACAAATGGTATAAGACTTACTTAAAGGCCACATTTCAGAAAATTCAAAAGAAGAAAGATTCCCAAATTGCCACAAGTGAGATCACAAAAACCATACACCAAACTCATTTTTACTAAGATCATCAGGTTTTCCATTCAGTTGACTATTCTTTGGACACAATTTCAACAATTTGGTCTCCCAGCTTCTACAGCACACTAAAATACAAAGTGTATTTGCGAGGAGGTGCAGCTAGAAAGAAGCAACTGAGAGCAACAAGTACTAACAGACACTGGGAATGAAGATCTTTAAAGTTGATATAAAAAATTTAAAAGCATGGGGTGCCTGGGTGGCTCAGGTCATGATCTCAGGGTCCTGGGATCGAGCCTCGCATCATATCACATCATATCAGGCTCTCTACTCAGCAGGGAGCCTGCTTCCCTTCCTCTCTCTCTGCCTACTTGTGATCTCTGTCAAACAAATAAATCTTTTAAAAAATTAAAAAAAAATTAAAAGCATGATCCAAGGCCAAGTGTAAACTGCTCAGCATATTTCAAGAGCCACGGGGCCATCACAACATTACTTCAGTACATGAATGGGGGAAAGTTTGCTGTTTGAGACTTTAGTGTTTGTCTACATAAATTTCGTAACAATTTCAATAATTTGATTAAATTTTTAATCTAAAGAACATTTTATTCGCTGATGATTTTAACAGGCCTGGCCATATTATTATTAAGTTATGCAATTATACTTCACTTGAAAAAAACTATTTTCTGATCGTTTTGATCCCTATAATCTGGCATTATTCCCAGACTACCAATTAGGAAACTGGAGAATGTGGAGCCCCAAGGTAACACAGCAAACGAGTGAACTGGGACTAGAATCCTATCTTGTTTTCCCATCTTGAACTCTAAAATACAATACTCAATAATCACCAATCTTTACATCATCGTACCAGATAGGTAGTTCTAATTTGAAGAAATGTCAGCGAATTCTGCCCAAACAGAACTGATCTAAATGATTTCTTGAGACCCATTCTAAGATTCGTTCATTAGTGTATAACCTAACAAAACTAATTCCATAATCGCCCGATTCCATTTTGTATTAATTTTTAAAAGTTGGGTTTACATAGACATCAGCTCCTCTTAGAAGGGAAATCATAGTGCTCAGTGTGTCTAGGGGTACATGCCCCGGGAAAAGAGACAAAGGATGTCCCTCCTTCCCGCAGTGAAAGCCCCTATTAGTCAGTGCAGGATGTGATCTTCGGAGCAGGAGCATATCTTCAAGCGACTCCCGACCTCCGTGGGGTGCACCTCGGAAAGGAACGGATAAAAGGGGGGTTCGGGGCATTTGTGCCCGTTCAAAACCGATGGCGGCAGAGACTAAGCAACTGTCTCAATCCTCCACGCTGAAGCCTGCTGAGCAAGAGTTAGTTTCGACCCCAGTCCCTGCTCCCGTACCCCTGTACAGCTGGACGCCTGAACCACACTGGCCCTCATCCTTAACCTCTCTCTGCTCCAGGCGCGTGTCCGCTCAACTTGCTCGGAACCGCGCTCTACAGCCACATGTGCACCCACCTGGCCAAGCTAAATGCGCGGCTCCCGGAAAAAACACCTCCCACCCGGGCCTAGCTCGCCTCCCCCCGGGCGCAGCAGCCACAGTCACACCTGTTTGATAAATGTGCAGGCAGGCCCACGACTGCCCCCAGGACACCCGGCGCGGCCCCGCTCTCGCTCCCCGGCCCCCAGCCTCCCTCACCCGTGGAGGCCTCGCGGTCGGCGCTCCTCTCCAGGCCCGTCGGACTCTCACCCACCCGGGTACACAGTACCGGATCCGGATCCGGCTTCAGCGACAGCCCCACCTCCTCCGCCACCTCCTGAGCCACGGTTGCCGTCCCGGCCGCCGCTGCAAGAGCCGCGACCAGGACGTGGCAGCGCCAACGCCTCCGCCCCACCCCGGGCCGCTGACGCACGGCCGCGCGCAGGCGGGCGGGGGCGCTCCGGGGACGAGGGGCGGGCCGGGGCGGGGCCTGAGGCGGGCTCTCGCACGTGGGGCGCGGCGAGGACAGCCCCCGCGGGGACTCCGCCTCCCGGCGGCGCGGGGCGGCACACCGGCTGGTTCCTCGCGGCCTTCCCGCGGCGCCGGCTCGCTGCTTCTCTGGAAATAACTCAGCGGACGAGTCCGCGAAGCAGTGTAAGTGCTGATAGTGTGCGCCTCTTTCATTTTCGGAAGCCGGAGGTTCGGCCTCTTGCCCTCATCGGTTGCCCCTTGTGGCCCCTCCTTTTAATAGTCCGTTTAATTAGGACTTCAGCGACTCACCCGCAGCTGGAAGTTCCCCATCCCCAGTTTTCTGAGTCACCTCCATGAAACGGCGCCTCTACACTTCTTTCAAATCCTTTTTGGATGAACCGTAGGGTTGAGGCACTGGTTCTCAGCTGTGGCGGGTTTGCTTCTCAGGGGACAATTGGCAACGTCTGGAGCTTTCTCAGCCTCCTGTCTGTGGGAGGGGTGTCCCTGGCGTCTCTCCAGATGAGAGGGGAGAGGAGGGGAGAGACCAGGGACGCTGTGAAACATCTTGAAATACACAGAACAGGGCCCCACAACAACGTTTCAGCCTGGTCTGAAATGTCAGCCCTGCTGAGGTGGAGAAAATCTGTGTTAGGACAAGAAAAAAATGACTTTTCTCTGAGCTTCCATTCCCAACACAGGTGTCCTCATTTTACAGATGAGGAAACCGAGATCCAAAGATGTTAATTTACCAAAGTCACATAGCTTAGTAGCTCCCGTTCCTTGTCTTAGACCGTAAGTTTTCAACTTAAATTTCAACTGAAATTGCAAAGTATTTTATTCTTAATACTGTTCGAAGAACACCATATATATCGTCTGCCAGGAATTTTATTTTCTGCTTATTTGTGAGATTTAAATTTCAGTTAACATTTTTACTGGTTCATGCACTCTCACACCATCAAACATTAGTGAGGCTGATGGCATCCACATTTCTGTATCCATCCTTCCTTTTACCCCTTTGAATAGGAAAGAATGTATAAGATATAAAAAGAAATAAACACAAATGTTAAGAAACATACAGCTTTGTTTCCTTACCACAGTCTGGCCCTATTATTCAATGAGTTTCTTCTGAGCAACAGAATCCTGTAAATTTTATACTTTAGCAAAAACTGAAGCAATCACTTATAAAATTTATCATAGAGCACAGTTCTAAGAGATACCCAAAAGATCTCCTGCATTTCAGACGTATCCCTCCTTTTCCTTTTGGACCAAAGGAACGCAATTTCTCCTTAATAGTCACTCTAGCCAGTACAGCGCACTCCTTCTTTGCATGTTGATGTACATGCAGTGAGGATCCAAGATAGCCAGGTGACAATCTCAATGTCTAGTTTAATGGAATCATTGATGTGTTTTCTAGTATTTTTACTTATTTTTTATTGAGATATAAATCACATATAACATTGTATTAGTTTTAGATGTATAACGTGATTTGATATACTTATTTTGCAAGATGCAAGATTATTTCAGTAAGCTTAATTAACATCCCTCAGCACACATAGTTACAAATTTGTTTTTTTCTTGTGATGAGAACTTTTAACATTTACTCTCTTCATAACTTTCAAGTATACGGTACAGTATTGTTACCTGTACTCACCATGCCTACATTACATCCCCAGGACTAATTTAACTTATAACTGGAAGTTTGTGCCTTTTGACCCCTTCACTGATTTTGCTCCCCACCTACCAACTCTGTAACCACTAATTTGCTGTCTTTACCTATGATTTTTTTTTTTTAGATTCAGCATAGAAGTGAGATCATACAGTATCTGTCTTTCTCTGCTTATTTCACTTACTGTAATGTATTAAAGCTCCATCCAAGTTGTAAATGACGGGATTTCCTTTTTAATGGCTGAATAATATCACACCGTTCGTGTGTTTGTGTATACACAAACTTCTTTATCCACTCATCTAACAGTGGACACTTAAGTTGTTTCCATGTCTTAGCTATTGTTAGTAATGCTGCTATGAACATGTGGGTGTGTATATCTTTTCTGGATAGTGGTAAAATTTTTTTCAATAAATATACAGATGTGGAATTGCAGACCATATGATAGTTTCTATTTCAAAATTTTTGAGGAACATGTTTTTGTTTTTGTTTTATGTTGCTTAGAACAGTTTTACGTTTTAATTTTAATTCCAGTTGGTTAACATACAGTGTTATATTAATGTAAGGGGCACAATATAGTGATTCAGTAATTCTATACATTGCTCAGGGAACATCATAAGTGTACTCTTAGTCCCCATCACCTATTTCATCCATCTCCCCACCCACCTCCCTTCTGATAACCATCAGTTTGTTCTCTATAGTTAGGAGTCTGTTTTTTTTGGTGTGTCTCCCATATCTTAGCTATTGTAAACAATGTTGTAATGAACATGTGGGTACATGTATCTTTTTGAATTAGTGTTTTTGCATTCTTTGGGTAAATACCCAGTAGTGTGATGGCTGGATAGTAGGGTAGTTGTATTTTTAATTCTTTGAGAAACCTCCATACTATTTTCCACAGTGGCTGTACCAGTTTGCAATCCTACTAACAGTCCAAAAGGGTTCCTTCTTCTCCGCATCCTTGCCAACACCTGTTGTTTTGTTTTTACTGATATTAGCCATTCTGACATGTGAGATGATATCCCTTGTAGTTTTGATTTGCATTTACCTAATGGTTAAGTAATGAAGAAAAAAATCTTTTCATGTGAAGGTTGGTCATCTATATGTCTTTTTTTTTTTTTAAATGTCTTCATGTCTGCAGCCCATTTTTTAATTGGATTTTTTTTGGGGGGGTGTTGAATTGTGTAAGTTCTTTATATATTTTGGATTCTAGCCCTTTATCAGATATGTCATTTACAGATATCTTCTCCCATTCAGTAGGTTGCCTGTTAGTTTTGTTGATTGCTTCCTCCACAGTGCAGAAGTTTTTTATTTTAATGTATTCCAAGTGGTTTATTTTTGCTTTTGTTTCCCTTGCCTTTGGGAACCTATCTAGAAAAAAGCTGGTAAGGCCAGTGTCAAAATTATTACTGCCTGTGTTCTCTTCCAGAATTTTTATGGTTTCAGGTCTCACATTTAGATCTTTAATCCATTTGGAATTTATTTCTGCGTATGGTGTAAGAAAGTGGTTTAGTTTCTTTCTTCTGTATATTGCTGTCCAGTTTTCCCAACATCATTTGTTGAAGAGACTGTCTTTCCCATTGGATATTCTTTCCTGCTTTGTCAGAGATTAATTGACCATATAATTGTGGGTTTATTGGGGGCACCTGGGTGGCTCAGTCGGTTAAGTGGCTGCCTTCAGCTCAGGTCATGATCCCGGGGTTTTCTGATTGAGCCCCACATCAGGATCCCTTCTCAGCAGGGAGCCTGCTTCTTCTCCCTCTGCCTGTTTCTGCACTTGTACTTACTTTTGTGCTCTCTCAAATAAATAAATAAAATCTTTAAAAAATTTAAAAAGAAAAGCACACAATTAAAAAAAAAAAAATTGTGGGTTTAACCAACTGAGCCACCCAGGCGTCCCCTGGGAACTTCTTCCCAAACTTCTGAATCATGCCCAAACATGTTAAATTTCTTTTAGTTTCCTTAAGGCTTTTTACCATTAAGTTTATTATTCTATTTATCTTACAGATAAAATTTTTCTGCAATTCTGGCTGTTTTCTTAGACCTGAATAATGAGTTGAAGGGAAAATTTGTTAATAGATATGTTTATCATTTAAATAAAAAACAGTTATCCTAAAAAAAAAAAATTGTGGGTTTATTTCTGGGTTTTCTGTTCTGGTCCATTGATCTATATGTCTATTTTTGTACTAGAACCATACTGTTTTGATTACTATACCTTTTGTTTGTAATGTAACTTGAAGTCTGGAATTGGGATGACTCCAGCTTTTTCTTTTTCAAGATTGCTTTGGCTATTCAGGGTCTTTTGTGTTTCCATACAAATTTTAGGATTGTTATAGTTCTGTGACAGATGCTGTTAGTATTTTGACAGAGATTGCATAAAATGTATACATTGTTTGGGGTATTATGGACATTTTAACAATATTTGTTCTTCCGTAAGCTTGGAATGACTTTCCATTGGTTTGTATTTTCCACTTCTTTCATCAGTGTTTTATAGTTTTCAGAATACAGGTCTTTCACTGCTTTGGTTAAGTTTATTCCTTTATATCTTATTATTTTTGGTACAATTATAAATGGGATTGTTTTCATAATTTCACTCTCTGCTGGTTCATTATTGCTATATAGGAAAACAGATTTCTGTACATTAATTTTGTACCTTGTCACTTTGCTGAATTCATTTATTAGTTCTAGCAGTTTTTTGGTGGAGTAGTTTAGGTTTTCTATATATAGTATCATGTCATCTGCAAACAGTTGGAAGTTTTACTTCTTCCTTACCAATTTGGATGCCTTTTATTTCTTTTTGTTGTGTTGTTGCTGTGGCTAGGATTTCTAGTACTATATTGAATAAAAATGGTGAGAGTGGACATCCCTATATTGCCCCCAATCATAGGGGAAAAGCTCTCAGTTTTTCCCCATTATGGATGATGTTAGCTGTGGGTTTTTCATGCGGGCAGTTGGGTGGTTCAGTTGGTTAAGCGGCTGCCTCTGAGCGGGTTACGATCCTGGGTCCTGGGATCAAGCCCCACATCAGGCTTCCTGCTCAGTGGGGAGCCTGCTTTTCTCCCTTTCCCTCTGCCTCTCCCTCTGCTTGTGTGCGCTCTCTCACTCTCTCTCTATGTCAAATAAATAAATAAATAAATAAAATCGTTTAAAAATAGCTTTTATTATATTGGAAGTATGTTCTCTCTAAACCTCCTTTGTTAAGGATTGTTTTAATCATGAATGGTTGTTATAGTTTGTCAGAAGCTTTTTCTGCATCTATTGTAATGATCATATGGTTTGTATCCTTTCTCTTATTGATGTAATAATGTATCACATTGATTGATGTGCAAATATTGAACTATCCTTGCATCCCAGGAGTAAATCTTACTTGATTGTGGTGAAAGATTTTTTTTAATGTGTTGTTGGATTTGGTTTGATAACATTTTGTTGAGCATTTTTGCATCTATGTTCATCAGAGATACTGTCCTGTAGTTCTCTCTCTCTCTCTCTCTCTCTTTTTTTTTTTTTTTTTTTTTTTTTTTTTTTTTTTTTTTTTTTTTTTTTTTTTTTTTTTTTTTTTTTTTTTTTTTTTTTTTTTTTTTTTTTTTTTTTTTTTTTTTTTTTTTTTTTTTTTTTTTTGGTGGTGTCTTTTTCTGGTTTTGGAATCAGGGTAATGCTGGCCTCATGGAATGACTTTGGAACCTTTCTTTCCTTTTCTATTTTTTGGAATGTTTGCAAAGAATAGGTATTAACTCTTCTTTAAAGGTTTGGTAGAATTCACCTGGGAAGCCATCCGTTCCTGGACTTTTGTTTGGAGTTTTTTTATAACTGATTCAATTTCTTTGCTGGTAATTGGTCTGTTCAAATTTTCTATTTCTTCCTGATTCTGTTTTGGGAGGTTATATGTTTTAGGAATTTATTGATTTCTTCTAGGTTGTCCAATTTGTTGGCATATAGTTTTCTGTTATATTTTCATATAATTACTTTTAGTTCTGTAGTGTAGTTCTTTCTCTTCTCTCATTTGTGATTTTATTTATTTCAGTCCTTTGTCTTTTTTTCTTGATAGGTCTGGGTAGAGGTTTATCCATTTTATTGATTTTTTAAAAAATATTTTATTTATTTAAGAGAGAGAGAGAGAGCATGAATGGGAGGGAGAGGGGGAGATGGAGAGAGAAGTTCAAGCAGACTCTGTGCTGAGTGTGGAGCCTGACACAGGGCTTGATCCCACGACCCCAAGATCACTACCTGAGCTGAAACCAAGAGTCGGACAGACTCCTGAGCAACTGCATTACCCAGGAGCTCCTTTATTGATTTTTTTTTTTAAAGAAACAGTTTCTGGTTTCATTGATCTGTCCTATTGTTTTTTTAGTTTCTATATCATTTATTTCTGCTTTAATCCTTATTGTTTCCTTCCTTCTGGTTCTGGGTTTTCTTTGTTGTTCTTTTTAGCTCTTTATGTGTAAAGTTAGTTGTTTATTTGGATTTTTCCTGCTTCTTGAGGTAGGATGGTATTGCTATAAGCTTTCCTCTTAGAACTGCATCCCAAGGTTTTTGACCCATTGTATTTTCATTTTTATTTGTTGCCATGTACTTTTTTTTTAAGATTTTATTTATTTATTTGACAGAGAGAGATCACAAGTAGGCAGAGAGGCAGGCAGAGAGAGTGAGAAGGAAGCAGGCTCCCTGCTGAGCAGAGAGCCCGATGTGGGACTAGATCCCAGGACCCTGAGATCATGACCTGAGCCGAAGGCAGCGGGTTAACCCACTGAGCCACCCAGGTGCCCTGCCATGTACTTTTTAATTTCTTTTTTTAATTTCTCGCTGACTGATTTATTGTTTAGTAGCATATTACTTAGCTCCCATGTATTTGTGGTCTTCCAGATATTTTCTTGTGATTGACTTCTAGCCATTGTGGTCAGAAAAGATGCATGATATGACTTAAGTCTTTTAATTTGTTGAGGCTTGTTTTGTAAGCTAATATGTGATCTTTTCTGGAGGACTTGTGGACTTGAAAAGAATATGTATTCTTCTGATTTAGGATAGAATGTTCTGAATACATCTGTTAAGTCTATCTGGTCCAGTGTGGCATTCAAAGCCATTGTTTCCTTGTTGATTTTCTATTTAGATGATCTGTCCATTGATGTGAATGGGTTGTTAAAGTCCCCTGCTAGTATTGTATTATTCTTGATTAGTTCCTTTATGTTAGTTATTAACTGTTTTATGTATTTGGATATTCCTATGTTGGGTGTAAAATATTTATAATTGTTTTATCTTCCTTTTGGGTAGTCATCTTTATTATTATATAGTGTCCTTTGTCTCCTGTTACAGCTTTTGTTTTAAAGTCTAGTTTATTCAATATAAGTGTTGGTACACTGGCTTTCTTTTGATATCCATTCGCATGATAGATATTTCTCCATTCTGTCAATTTCAATCTGCCTGTGTCTTTAGGTCTAAAATAAGTCTTTTGTAGGCAGTATATGCTGTCTTGTTTTATCCTCTTGTTTTATCCATTTGTTACCCTATGTGTTTGGAACATTTAGTCCATTTATATTCAAAGTAATTATTGATAGATACATATTTATTGCCATTTTATTACTCGTTTTTTGGTTGTTTCTGAAGATTTTCTCTGATCCTTTCTTATCTTTCTTTCATGGTTTGCTGGGGTTTTTTAGTGATATATTTGGATTTCTTTCGCTTTATTCTTTGCATACGTATTACTGGCTTTTGATATATGGTTACCATTAAGTTTGTATATAACCTTTTCTCAATATAGCAGTCTATATTATGTTGAAGGTCATTTAAGTTAGAATCCATTCTTTATTCCTCCCCACATTTAGGTATATGGTTCCATTACAAATTTTAGAATTCTTTGTTTTCTGTGAAAAATGCCATTGGACATTTGATAGGGATTGCATTGAATTTGTAGATTACTTTGGGTAAAATAGACATTTAACAATGTCTATTGCATCATATTTTACATCCTCTATTTTATGAGTTCCTTGATTGATATTGTACAAAAATGTTCATTTTTACTGCTTTTGTTTTACCTTCATACTGTTACTTTTGGTGTATCCTTGTCACTTGAAAAGTCCTCTTTAATATTTCTTGCAGGTCCAGTTTAATGGTCATGAATACCTTTACTTTTTGTTTGTCTAGAGAACTCTTTATCTCTCCTTCTATTCTTTTTTTTTAATTTTTTAATTTTTTTATAAACATATAATATATTTTTATCCCCAATCTCCTTCTATTCTGAATGACAGCCTTGCTGGATATAGTATTCTTGGCTGCAGATTTTTTTTTTTAGCACTTTGAGTATATCATGCCACTCTCTTGTGACTTGGAAAGTGTCTGCTCTAAAATCTTCTGATAGCCTTATGGGGGTTCCCCTATATGTAACTATCTTCTTTTGTCTATCTGCTTTAATTTTTTTTTCTTTATCACTGTGTTTTCCATTTTAATTATAATATGTCTTGGGGTAGATCTGCTTTTGTTGATTTTGTTGAGGGTTCTATGTGCCTCTAGGATCTGGATATTTATCTCCTTCCCCTATTAGGACAGTTTTCAGCTGTTATTTATTCAAATAAATTTTCTGCCCCCTTTTCTCTCTCTCTCCTTCTTCTGGGACTCCTATAATGTGAATGTTATTATGTTTGATAGAGTCACTGAGTTCCCTAAGTCTGTTCTCTCTCTCTCTCTCTCTCTCTCTCTCTTTAAAGATTTTATTTATTGGACACAGAGATCACAAATAGGAAGAGCAGCAGGCAGAGTGAGGGGGGAAGCAGGCTCCCCGCTGAACAGAGAGCCCAATGCAGGGCTCGATCCCAGGACCCTGAGATCGTGACCTGAGCCGAAGGCAGAAGCTTAACCTACTGAGCCACCCAGGCACCCCCCTCATTTTGCATAATTCTTTTTTCTTTTTTTTATTCACCTTGATTACTGTCCATTACTCTGTTTTCTAGTTCATTAATTCCTTCTGCTTCTTTCATCCTGCTGTTCCTCCTATCAACATGTTTCTCATTTCGTTTATTGAGCCCTTATTGCTGCTTTGTATTCCTTATTCTGTGTTAAGGGTCTCTGTCATATCTTCCATCCTTTTCTCAAGTCCGGTGACTATGTTATGATCATTGCTTAAATTCTCCATCAGGCACATTACTTATATCTGTTTCACTTAGGTCTCCAGCTGTGGCCTTTTTCTCTTCTTTCATTTGGGATAAATTCCTCTGTTTTTTCATTTTGTCTAAGTCTCTGGGCCTGCATCTCTGTGTTAGGAAAGTCAGGTACTTCTCCAAATTTTTTTTAAAGATTCTATTTATTGAGAGAGAGAGAGAGAGCATGCACACATGTGCCAGACTATCTCCGTACTTCCTACCTCTTCTCTACCTTTATTTGTGAGGTTTGTTTTGCCAGTTTGTTTTGCCAGTCTTCAGGTTGATTTCTGGGGTATTTAAGACGATTTGGTAGTTATCCAGTTGTATTTGTGAGACAAGGTGAGCCTAGGGTCTTCCTACTCTATTGCCGTCTTTCCTCAACCCTCTATTGCTGACTGACAGTACACAAGGGTCCTCATTTCTCCACATCCTCACCAATACTTCTTATCTTTTTTTTTTTTTAAATAACCATTCTAACAGGTTGAGAGGGTAACTCATTATGATTTTGATTTGTATTTCCCTGATGTTTAGTCATGTTGAGTACCTTTTTGTGTGTATATTGGCCATCTTTATGTCTTTTATAGCAAAATGTCTATTCTTCTGATCATTTTTTTAAAAGATTTTATTTATTTATTTATTTGACACACAGAGCACACACAAGCAGGGGAAGTGGCAGGCAGAGGGAGAGGGAGAAGCAGGCTCCCTGCAGAGCAGAGGAAGCCCAATATGGGACTCAGTCATAGGCCTCCAGCATCATGGCCTGAGCCAAAGGCAGTGGCCTAACCAACTGAGCCACCCAGGTGCCCCTTTCTGATCATTTTTTAATCAGATTACTTTTTGCTATTAATTGTATGAATTCTTTTTTTTTTTTTTAAGATTGTATTTGAGAGAGAGAGAGAGAGATCATGAGCAGGGGGGAAGGGTAGAGGAAGAAACATATTCTCTGCTGATCAGGGAGGCCAATGTAGGACTTGATCCCAGAACCCTGGGATCATGACCTGGGCCGAAGGCAGATGCTTAACCAACTGAGCCACCCAGGCACCTAAGTTTATTTATCTTGGATATTAGCCCTTGACTAAACATGTGATTTGCAAATATCTCCTTCCATTCAGGAGGTTGCCCTTTTATTTTGTTGATAGATTTTTTTTTTTTCTGTGCAAAATCTTCTTAGTTTGATGTAGGCCCATTTGTTTATTTTTGCTTTTGTTGCCTTTGCTTCTGGTGTCAAATCAAAAGGAAAAAAAAATCATTGCAAAGACTGATGTCAAGGAGCTTACCCTTTATATTTTATTATAGGACTTTTATGGTTTCAGGTCTTACATTCAAGTTTTTAATTCATTGTGAGTGGATTTTTGTGAATGGTAAAAATAGTGGTCGAGTTTCATTCTTTTGCATGGGGTTGCCTAAGTTTTCCAGCACCATTTGTTGAAGAGACTATCTTTTTCTCATTATATGTTCTTGGCTCCTTTGTCATAAGTTGGCTGTGTATGCATGGGTATATTTCTGGGCTCTTTGTTCTGTTCCATTGATCTATGTATCTATTTTTATGTCAATACCATACTGTTTTGTAGTATAGCTTTGTAATATAGTTTGAAATCAGGAATTGTGATGCCTACAGCTTTGTTTCTCTTTCTCAAGGTTCCTTTAGCTATTTGGGATATTTTGTGTTTCCATTACAAATTTTAGAATTCTTTGTTGTCCGTGAAAAATGCCATTGGACATTTGATAGGGATTGCATTGAATTTGTAGATTACTTTGGGTAAAATAGACATTTTAACAATATTAATTCTTCTAGTTCATGAGCATGGAGTACCTTTCCATTTATTGTGACTTCTTTTATTTCATCAATGTCTTATGGCTTCCAGTGTATAGGTCTTTTACCCCCTTAGTTAAATATATTCCTAGGTATTTTATTTCTTCAAAGCAATTGTAAATAGAGCCTTATTTTAATTTCTCTTTCAGGTAGTTTGTTACTAGTGTATAGAAACACATTGGTTTTTGTATATTGATTTGATATCCTGCAACTTTACTGAATTTGTTTAAGTTTTTTGGTGAAGTTTTTAGGGTTTTCTATATATAGTATCATGCCATCTATATACAGAGATAGTTTATGTCTTCATTTCTGATTTGGATGCCCTTTATTACTTTGTTTTGCATAATTGCCCTAGCTAGAACTCCCAGTACTATTTTTTAAAGATTTTATTTATTTATTTATTTATTCATTCGTTCATTCATTTTAGAGAGAGAGGAGAGCAAGAACAGGGGAGGAACAGAAGCTTATTTTGTGGCCTAACATCTGATCTATCCTGGAGATTGTTCCATGTGTGCTTAAGAAAAATGTGTATTCTTCTTTTGGATGGAATGTTCTGTAAATGTTTGTTAAGTCCACCTGGTTTAACATGTTATGTCCAATGTTTCTTTATTGATTTTCTGCCTGGATGTTCTATCCAATGATGACAATTAAGTATTAAAGTCCCCTACTATTCTTGTATTGTTGTTTATTTCTCCCTTTACGTCTATTAATACTTACTTTGTATATTTAGGTGCTTCTAGGTTGGGTACATGTAAATTTACAAATGTTATATCATCTTATTGGATTGACCTCTTTATCATTATATAGTGAACTTCTTTGTCTCTTGTAATAGGTTTGTCTTAAAGTCCATTTTTTTCTGATATAAATATAGCTACTTCAGCTTTCATTTGGTTTCCATTTGCATGAACTATCTTTTCCCATTCCCTTAGTCTGTGTGTGTCCTTAAAGTTGAAGTGAGTCCCTTATAGGCAGCATATTGTTGGGTCATATATATATATTTTTTTAAATCTGTTCAGCTACTTTATCTTTTGATTGGAGAATTTAATCCATTTACATTTTTTAAAAGATTTTATTTATTTATTTGACAGACAGAGGTCACAAGTAGGCAGAGAGGCAGGCAGAGAGAGAGAGGAGGAAGCTGTTAAAACCTTTTGTTGAGTGTCTTAGTTCAATTATTGAATTCTTCACCTCTGATTTCTGTTTGGTATTCCCCCCCCTTTTTTTTCTTTTTTTGAAGATTTTATTTATTTATTTGACAGAGAGAGACAGTGATAGGGAACACAAGCAGCGAGGGAGTGGGAGAGGGAGAAGCAGCAGGCTTCCCGTTGAGGAGGGAGCCCAGTGCGGGGCTTGATCCTCAAACCCTGGGATCATGACCTGAGATGAAGATGAAGGCAGACGCTTAACAACTGAGCCACCCAGGCACCTCTGTTTGGTATTTTCCTATGTTTTCTGTCTTCTTTGATGTAATTCTCACTTTATTAATGCATTGTTTTCCTGACCTCAGCAAGCATTTTTATGACCTTTTTTTTTAAACTCTTTGTCAGGTAAATCACTTCTATTTCATTAAGGTTTTTTTCTGAGGTTTTATCTTGTTCTTTTGTTTGGAACATGTTCCTCCATTCAGTTTTCTTGACTCTGTTGACTTGCATTAGATAAAACAGTGACCTTTCTCATTCTTGAACGAGTAGTCTCATTTAGATGATGAACCTTATTATTCAATCCTGATCTCCTCATGGTTTACTCTCAAAGCTTTGTGATTGTTCAAGTGGTCTTTTATGTTCTTACTGACTTCCAGTAGTTGAGGGTGTGCCAGTATTTGTCAGTGTCCCAAAGGGGAGGATCTCAGTCAGCACTAAATGCAGACTAATTAGAAGCCACACACTCAGGGAACATTTTCCTTTCTTTTTAAAATTTTTAGTCTAGGGTGCTTGCGAGGGTCATAGGGTTAAGCCTCTGCCTTTGGCTCAGGTTGTGCTCTCAGGGTCCTGGGATCGAGTTCCGTGTCAGGCTCTCTGCTCAGTGGGGGCCCTGCTTCTCTATCTCTCTCTCTGCTTGCCTCTCTGCCTACTTGTGATCTCTCTCTCTGTCAAATAAATAAATAAAATCTTTAAAACAAAAAACAAAAAAATTTAAAAAATAAAAAAATTTTAGTCTCAGATAAAGTGTAGAAACTCTCATAGTTATAAAAGTGTGTAGTAAAACCTTTTAATCATTGATCAGAACTGATTAGTCTTTCATACACACACATTACCCCTTGCCATATCTCATTCATCCATCAACAAGTTCTCATTTATCCACGGTCACCTTTATATATACACACGCATGTGCACACACACACACACACATTGCTAACTCTAGACATAAGCTCTTATTGTTTTAATTTAATTTTGCTTCTCAGAACTACAAAAATCGTGCATCAGGTAGACTGGAAGGCCTCTGATGCTCAGATCTGGATATTTTCATCCTTGATCCACTTCCTTTTAAACTAAGCATAAAGATTTTGTTTATTTGTCAGAGAGAGTGAGAGAGAGAGCACAAGCAGGGAGAGCAGCAGGCAAGAAGCATGTAAATATACTTCCTTCAGGGGAAGACTGGGAGATGGGTATTTCTGTGTGTTGCCTCTGCACATCCAACCCTGGGGGTATAGGCAGTTAAGAACTGTTTGTTTGCTACCATCCCATTGAGTCCATGAAAACAAGCCCCACTGGCCACTAGTGCCAGGTTATCAAGAGATGTGTCCTCTATGTGGCAGCCACAAAAACCAGAGTGGCCAACATGTTCATAAGCTGCTTTCTCAAAGACATTGGCAATTTGGAATGGGGCAAAGGGAAAGCACAAAGATGGTGCCTGCTAGCCTTCCTGGTTTCTAGAGGGAATGGCAATTTGTGCCTAGACAGGTGTTAAAGTAAGAGCCTGCCCCTCAGGCCACAGCTATTAAGATAAGCTAATAAGCCTCTTTACAAAAAGACTTTCAATCTGCTGCCTCTGCTGTGCAGTGGAGGGATACCTGGTTAGGAACTGTTTTTCTATTTGTTATAGTACTATGGTACCCGCAAATATAAGCCCCATTAAGGGGTTTCATCTGGGCAGTAACTCCAAAAACTGGGGCATCAGATATGTGAATGAGCTCCTTTCTGGGAGATATTGATGACCTGGAGTGAGGCAGAGAGAGAACAGGAAGATACACCTACACCAGGACTGTATTAAATTAGAAGCCTGCCCCTCAAGCCAAAACTTTTAAGTAAGTAAATAGTTTCTTTCAAGGAAAGACTGGGCTTGTTTCAGTCTGCTGCCTCTGCGCTGGGCCCTGTGGAGGTAAGCCATAGTGAGACCCCAGAAATCTTTTAAGAACTGTCTATTAGTTCACCAAAGACTGTGGATCTTATAGATGCAAGTCCCATTGGCTTTCAAAGGTAGATGCTTTGGGAATCCATTTCTCAGGTGGAAGTCTTAAGAGTTGTGGTACCAGCCATGGGGTCCAAACCCTTCATTCCTCAGAGAGAAGTTGTGAGTTGTGAGTTCCCTCCCAGTTGTGTGTCACTGTGCCAGGATTGAGGTTTATGGTGGTTTATGTGAGGCTTTCTTACTCATTTCAGTGTGGGTTTTTTCTCATTTTCCTGATGTGTAAGAGTCACTCAACTACTTTGTGGATTTCTTTCAGAGGGAGTTGTCCTTTAATAGCTAAACATTCAGTGTGTCTGTGAAAGGAAGTGAGTTCAGGATTCTCCTGTGGATTCTTAAAAGAAATTCTGCGTCAATGGTGTTTTTGATGGCACAGATAATGCTATTATGTGGGAAAACATGGCTATCCCTGATTGACTTGAGAAATGATTTGGGAATGTTGATCTCATTGAGAGTTTCAAGAGTAACTTAACCAATTTATTTCATTCATATTTTCCTCATAATGTTTGCACAAGAATTTTGTATTACAGTCTATATCTAATTAAGTATAAGTGACTGTTTTGCTAGGTATGAAATTGAGTTTCCAAGTGATTAGAAAAGGTGTGTTATAGTTTTTAATTGGCCATCTTGTTATTTTTTGTGTGGCACCTAAACTAATGGTTTGTCTTACAGTGGATATATCTTAAGATTTGATGAAATATGGTACATACCTTAAACATGTTCATAAATTATTTCATTTAATCCTTATATTAATACTGGGAGATAAGATGGGCATTATTTTTTACATAAGGCAAGTGAATCTCAGGTAGTTTCATTTTCTTATAGGTGAGGCTGTATTATGTTTTATAGACTTTTGAACTTAACCTAATAAAATGGTTCAGTAACTTGATTTTTATAATATTAAACAACAAAATTATAGCATTTTTACTATTGCATAGATCATGTAACATAATGATACTTTTTTGAAAGTGTGATGTTATAAATGAAAGATGACTGGTGGTTAAGCACAGGGAGATTTATGTGTGAAGTTAGGGAATACTCAGATACGAGAGAAATTCCTGGAAAGGAAACAAATGATCATACCTATGAGAAATGTGGTGGTATGGAAACTACCTCTAATCTAATTGCAGTGCATTTATGGCATTTGCTATCATGTTATAGATAACAACATATATCTTGTTGTTTAGATCTTCAAAGGTGGCTCATTTTCACCTAGATACTATGCCTTCGCATTCTATAGTTGCCTATAGGCAACTACAGTTCTTGCTTCCAAGAAAAAGTCAGGTTCTTGCTTCCAAGCTAAAGAAACCAACTGTGGAAGGATTGATCATTAGTTTACAAATCAGTGAGAAGGTTGGAGAACAAACAAGGCTCAAAAAATGAGAGAGGCTAAGAGGGTCTAGGCAGCCCAGAACACCTAGCTGCCCAGAGTCTGGGGAAACCAGTGTTTTGGTCTTCTAGTTTCCTCCTGTCAAGAGTCATACATTACTGAATTTCCAAATTTAGATCCTTGGCAGCCAGAAGAAGTACATGTACACTTGATTATTAAGGATTATGCCATATATATTTTGTTTAAATATGATTGAATAGAACATTTAAAATGTACATTTAATAAGGCCATTTTTAACTATAAGGAATTGTTTTATTTTTTTTTCTTTTTTTTAAGTAATTTTTTTTTTAAAGACTTTATTTATTTATTTGAGAGAGAGGCAGTGAGAGAGCATGAGCGAGGAGAAGGTCAGAGGGAGAAGCAGACTCCCTGTGGAGCCGGGAGCCTGATGCGGGACTCAATCCCAGGTCTCCGGAATCATGACCTGAGTCGAAGGCAGTCGTCCAACCAACTGAGCCACCCAGGCGTCCCCCTTTTTTTTTTTTTTTTCTTTTAAAGAGTACTATTAAGTACTGGAAAACCTGAAAAACATTTCTAGAGCTGCAGTGTTCATCCTGCTACAGGCATGGTCATTTTATTAATTCCTTCCTTGCTTAAAGTTAAAATATACTGAGGTATTTCCCCTCCCCCCAACCCCTACTCCAAAACTAAATCAATTTTATTGTGAAATACAATACGATTCACCTTATTTGCTGGAACTCACTTATAAAACCTGGTATGGCTATGGGTGGCAGAGTCATTTTTAGGCATTCCTTGGTTATACCATTCTCCATCCAGTGTGACTTGACTTCCATCTCTGAATTCAGTCTTTAGGTAGCTAACAGTTAGCTTATCTACATATTTACTTGTGTATTGCTTAGTGCAAAGGTAATGAATGAATATTTTAAAATATGTAATGTTATGGAAAAATAGAACAAAGAGTGATTAGTCCCCATAATCTTACTATTATTGCATTATATATATAATTACTACTAACAGTTTGGTAGACCTTAAACCAGACCGCCTGGTTTCCATTTCAGGTGGGCACCCTGGATGAGTTATTGATCCTCCCACTGCCGCAGCTTCCTCTTTCCAGAGTAATAGTACTGATTCGTAAGATTTCATGAAGCTTTAATAAGAAGTGTTCAGCAGGTTTACTAGCATATCGTAAGTGCTTGATAAATGCTAATTTGTGTACTTGTGTTAGTCAAGTTAGACTAGATTATATTGCAATAACAAATGATCTACCCAAATCTCAGTGGCTTAACATAACAAAAATTTATTTCTTGCTAATGCTGGGTATCTTAAACAGATTGGCAGGGCATTTTCTCCATGCAGTCACTCACAGGCCCATGGTAGTGGAGATTCTACCATGTTGTAGTCACACGTTGCAATACACGGTGCTCTTAGTCACCACAGCAATGAAAAGAGACTATAAAATCACACATGGATTTTTTTACTGCCTCAGCCTATAATTGAAATACTCCATTTCCACTTACAATTTACTAGTCAAAACTAGTAATCATAGCCCTGCCCTGCTAAAAGTAATCTGTGGACATGTGGAATGTGGAGTGCAGAATATTTGGTGAGTGGTACTACCTCTGTCAAGTCCACTTTTTTCTCCCTAGTATGGTAGATTATCCAAATTGTGTTGCAATTTTTTTTTTATGTGTTGCAATTTTTTATTAACATATAATGTATTATTTGTTTTAGGGGTACAAGTCTGTGATTCATCAGTCTTACATAATTCACAGCATTCACCATAGCACATACCCTCACCAATGTCCATCACCCTGCCACCCTCACCCCTCCCACCCCACCCCCACTCCAGCAACCCTCAGTTTGTTTCCTTAGATTAAGAGTCTCTTATGGTTTGTCTATCTCTCTGGTTTTGTCTTCATTTTTCCCTCTCTCCTCCTATGAGCTCTGTCTTGTTCCTCAAATTCCTCATATCAGTGAGATCATATGATAACTGCCTTTCTCTGATTGACTTATTTTGGTTAGCATAATACCCTCTACTTCCATCCACGTCATTGCAAATGGCAAGATTTTGGGTTTTTTTTACAGCTGCATAATATTCCATTGACACACACACACACACACACACACACACACATCTTATATGTATAGCACATCTTCTTTATCCATTCATTGGTCAATGGACATCTAGACTCTTTCCATAGTTTGGCTATTGTGGACAGTGCTGCTATCAACATTGGGGTGCATGTGCCCCTTTGGATCACTACATTTGTATCTTTGGGGTAAATACCCAGTAGTGCAACTGCTGGGTCATAGGGTAGTTCTATTTTCAACTTTTTGAGGAACCTCCATACTGTTTTCCAGAGTGGTTGCACCAGCTTGCATTCCCACCAATAGTGTAGGAGGGTTCCCCTTTCTCCACATCCTCGCCAGCATATGTCATTTCCTGACTTGTTAATTTTAGCCATTCTGACTGATGTGAGGTGGTATCTCACTGTGGTTTTGATTTGTATTTCCCTGATGCCAAGTAATGTTGAACAGTTTTTCATGTGTCTCTTGGTTATTTGGATGTCTTCTTTGCAGAAATGTCTGTTCATGTCTTCTGCCCATTTCTTGATTGGATTATTTGTTCTTTGATGTTGAGTTTTATAAGCCTTGATAGATTTTGGATACTAGCCCTTTATCTGATATGTCATTTAGAAATGTCTTCTCCCATTCTGTCTGTTGTCTTTTGGTTTTGTTGACTGTTTCCTTTGCTGTGCAAAAGCTTTTGATCTTGATGAAGTCACAATAGTTCATTTTTGCCCTTGCTTCCTTTGCCATTCGCAATGTTTTAGGAAGAAGTTGCCATGGCTTAGGTCAAAGAGGTTGCTCCCTGTGTTCTCCTCAAGGATTTTGATGGATTCCTTTCTCACATTGAGGTCCTTCATCCATTTTGAGTCTATTTTCGTGTGTGGTGTAAGGAAATGGTCCAATTTCATTTTTCTGCATGTGGCTGTCCAATTTTCCCAACACCATTTATTGAAGAGGCTGTCTTTTTTCCATTGGACATTCTTTCCTGCTTTATTGAATATTAGCTGACCGTAGAGTTGAGGGTCTATTTCTGGGCTCTCTATTCTGTTCCATTGATCTATGTGTCTGTTTTTGTGCCAGTACCATACTGTCTTGATGATGACAGCTTTGTAATAGAGCTTGAAGTCCAGAATCGTGAAGCCACCAACTTTGGCTTTCTTTTTCAATATTCCTTTGGCTATTTGAGGTCTTTTCTGGTTCCATATAAATTTTAGGATTATTTGTTCCATTTCTTTGAAAAAGATGGGTGGGATTTGGATAGGGATTGCATTAAATGTGTAGATTGCTTTAGGTAGCATAGACATTTTCACAGTATTTGTTCTTCCAATCCAGGACCATGGAACATTTTTCCATTTCTTTGTGTCTTCCTCAATTTCTTTCATGAATACTTTATAGTTTTCTGAGTATAGATTTTTAGCCTCTTTGGTTAGGTTTATTTCTAGGTATCATATAGTTTTGGGTGCAATTGTAAATGGGATTGACTCCTTAATTTCTCTTTCTTCTGTCTTGTTGTTGGTGTCGAGAAATGCAACTGATTTCTGTGCATTGATTTCATATCCTGACACTTTACTGAATTCCTGTACGAGTTCTAGCAGTTTTGGGAGTGGAGTCTTTTGGGTTTTCCACATAGAGTATCATATCATCTGCAAAGAGTGAGAGTTTGACTTCTTCTTTGCCGATTTGGATGCCTTTAATTTCTTTTTGTTGTCTGATTGCTGAGGCTAGGACTTCTATTACTATGTTGAATAGCAGTGGTGATAATGGACATCCCTGCCGTGTTCCTGACCTTAGGGGAAAAGCTCTCAGTTTTTTCCCATTGTAAATGATATTTGCTGTGTGTTTTTCATAGATGGCTTTTATGATATTGAGGTATATACCCTCTATCCCTACACTTTGAAGAGTTTTGAGCAAGAAAGGATCCTGTACTTTGTCAAATGCTTTTTCTGCATCTGTCATCTATTGAGAGTATCATATGGTTCTTGTTCTTTCTTTTATTAACATATTGTATCACATTGACTGATTTGCAGATTTTGAACCAACCTTGCAGTGAAGAATAAATCCCACTTGGTCATGGTGAATAATCCTTTTAATATACTGTTGGATCCTATTGGCTAGTATTTTGGTGAGAATTTTTGCATCCATTTCATCAGGGATATTGGTCTGTAATTCTCTTTTTTGATGGGGTCTTTGTACGGTTTGGGGATCAAGGTAATGCTTGCCTCATAAAATGAGTTAGGAAGTTTTCCTTCCATTTCTATTTTTTGGAACAGTTTCAGGAGAATAGGTATTAATTCTTCCTTAAATGTTGGTAGAATTCCCCTGGGAAGCCATCTGGCCCTGGGTTCTTCTTTGTTGGGAGAATTTTGGTTACTGCTTCAATTTCCTTACTGGTTATGGGTCTGTTCAGGTTTTCTATTTCTTCCTGGTTCAGTTTTGGTAGTTTATATGTCTCTAGGAATGCATCCATTTCTTCCAGATTGCCTAATTTGCTGGCATCTAGTTGCTCATAATATGTTCTTATGATTGTTTTTATTTTGTTTTTTTAAAGATTTTATTTATTTATTTTTTTTGACAGAGAGAGATCACAAGTAGGCAGGGAGGCAGGCAGAGAGAGGAGGAAACAGGCTCCCTGCTGAGCAGAGAGCCTGATGTGGGGCTTGATCCCAGGACCCTGGGATCATGATCTGAGCCAAAGGCAGAGGCTTTAACCCACTGAGCCACCCAGGCGCCCCTGTTTTTATTTCTTTGGTGTTGGTTGTGATCGCTCTTTCATTCATGATTTTATTAATTTTGGTCCTTTCTCTTTTCTTTTTGGTAAGTCTGGCCAGGAGTTTATCAATTTAGTAATGCCTTCAAAGAACAAGCTCCTTGTTTCATCAGTCTGTTCTACTGTTCTGTTTTGGTTTCTTCATTGTTCTTTATTGATTTCTGGTCTGATCTTTATTATTTCTCTTCTCCTGCTGGGTTTAGGCTTTCTTTGCTGCTCTTTTTCCAGCTCCTTTAGGTGTAGGGTTAGGTTATGTATTTGAGACCTTTCCTGTTTCTTGAGAAAGCCTTATATTGCTATATACTTTCCTCTCAGGATCACCTTTGCTGCACCCCAAAGATTTTGAACAGTTGTGTGTACATTTTCATTTGTTTCCATGAATTTTTAAAATTCGTCTCTAATTTCCTGGTTGACCCATTCATTCTTTAGTAGGATGATCTTTAGCCTCCATGTATTTGAGTTCTTTCCAACTTTCCTCTTGTAATTCAGTTTGAGTTTTAAAGCATTGTGGTCTGAAAATACGCAGGGAATCATCCCAATCTTTTGGGATCATTCTCAATCAGGTTGAGACCTGATTTGTGACCCAGGATGTGATCTGTTCTGGAGAATATTCCATGCACACTAGAGAAGAATGTGTATTCTGTTGCTTTGGGATGGAATGTTCTGAATATATCCATGATGTCCATCTGGTCCAGTGTGTCATTTAAATCTTTTATTTCCTTGTTGATCTTTTGCATAGATGATCTGTCCATTTCAGTGAGGGGGGGTGTTAAAGTCCCCTACTATTATTGCATTATTGTTAGTGTGTTTCTTTGATTCTCTTATTAATTGGCTTATGTAATTGGCTGCTCCTATGTTAGGGCCTTGATAATATTGTTAGATCTTCTTGTTGGGCAGACTCTTTAAGTATGATATATTGTCCTTCCTCATCTCTTATTATAGTCTTTGGTTTAAAATCTAACTTGTCTGACATAAGGATTGCCACCCCAATTTTCTTTTGATGTCCATTAGCATGGTAAATGGTTTTCCACCCTCTCATTTTATTTATTTATTTTTTTAATTTATTTATTTGTCAGAGAGAGAGGGAGAGCGAGCGAGCACAGGCAGACAGAGTGGCAGGCAGAGGCAGAGAGAGAAGCAGGCTCCCCGCCGAGCAAGGAGCCCGATGTGGGACTCGATCCCAGGATGCTGGGATCATGACCCGAGCCGAAGGCAGCCGCTTAACCAACTGAGCCACCCAGGCGTCCCTTATTTTTATTATTTTTATTTTTTAAAAATTTATTTATTTGTCAGAGAGAGAGGGAGAGAGAGCGAGCAAGCGAGCACAGGCAGACAGAGTGGTAGGCAGAGGCAGAGGGAGAAGCAGGCTCCCTGCCGAGCAAGGAGCCCGATGCACCCCCTCATTTTAAATCTGGAGGTGTCTTTGGGTCTAAAAATGAGTCTCTTGCAGACAGTTTATCAGTGGGTCTTGTTTTTTTTTAACCCATTCTGATACCCTGGTTCTTTTGATTGAGGAATTTAGCCCATTTACATTAAGGGTAACTATTGAAAGATATGAAGTGTCATTATTAGTGTCATTATATTGCCTGTAAGTTGACTGTTACTGTATATTATCTCTATTCCTTTCTGGTCTATGTTACTTTCAGGCTTTCTTTTTGCTTAGAGGACCCCTTTAAATATTTCCTGTAGGGCTGGTTTGGTGTTTGCAAATTCTTTTAGTTTTTGTTTGTCCTGGAAGCTTTTATCTCTCCTTCTATTTTCAGTGACAGCCTAGCTGGATATAGTATTCCTGGCTGCATGTTTTTCTCATTTAGTGCTCTGAAAATATTATGCCAGTCCTTTCTGGCCTGCCTGGTCTCTGCGGGTGGTTCTGCTCCCAATCTAATATTTCTACTGTTGTAGGTTACAGACCTCTTGTCCCAAGCTTTCAGGATTTTCCTTTTGTCTCTGAGACTTGTAAGTTTTACTATTAGATGATGGGTATTGACCTATTTTTATTGATTTTGGCGGGGGAGGGGGGCTCTCTGTGCCTCTTGGATTTTGATGCCTGTTTCCTTCTACAAATTAAGGAAGTTCTCCACTCTTATTTGCTCCAATATATCTTCTGCACCTCTCTCTTTCTTCTTCTGGGATCCCAATTATTCTAATACTGTTTCATCTTATGGTATCACTTATCTCTTGAATTCTCCCCTCATGATCCAGTAGTTGTTTATCTCTCTTTTTCCTCAGATTCTTTATTCTACATCAGTTGGTCTTCTATATCACTAAGTCTCTCTTCTGTCTCATTTATCCTAGCAGTAAGAGCCTCCATTTTTGATAGCACCTCATTAATAGCTTTTTAAATTTCAACTTAGATTTTAGTTCTTTTATTTCTCCAGAAAAGGATTCTCTAGTATCTTTTATGCTTTTTTTTCAAGCCCAGCTAGTACCTGTATAATCTCATTCTGAACTTTAGTTTTGACATCTTACTAATGTCCGTATTGATAGATCCCTGGCAATTGGTACTTGTTCTTTTTTTTGAGGTGAGTTTTTCTGTTTTGTCATTTTATCCAGAGAAGAATAGATGAATGAGAGAACAAAATGCTAAAAAGGATAACAATATCCCCCCAAAATATACACTGTACAAATCAGGAGAGACCTGCACCTGCGGGGTTTGGGGGGGGGAGGAAAAAGAGAAAAAGAATATGATCAGGCTGGTGAATAGAACAGAGACACACACTAGATTTTGGGTGTATTTTGGTCTGTTAGAAGGAACTGCCTCCCAAATTCTTAAAGAAATAAAATATGTGTGTGTGTGTGTGTGTGTGTGTGTGTGTATAAATTTAGTGAAGGGGTGGAATATGACTGTGAAGACTTTAAAAAAGGAATTGATAAAAAGTTGGTTAAAAAAAAATTAAAAAAAAAAAGGCAGAGAATATGATCAGATGGTAGACTAGAAAGCCATACACTAGATTTAGGATATATTTTGGTCTGTTAGAAGAAACTGTATCCCAAAATTTTAAAGAAAGAAAGAAAGAAAGAATATATATATATATATAAGTTTAAATAAAATGATTGGATAGAATATGACTATAAAAATGAAAATGGAAGATTTTTAAAAAGGTATTGATAAGATGTTGCTTAAAATAGGAAGGAGGAAAATTTTAATAAAAAAGAAAAAAGAAGGAAAATTTTTAAAATTTAACTTTGAAAGACTAAAGAATCATAGGAAAAAAGCCATGAATTCTATGTGCTGTATTCCCTTAGCACTGGAGTTTTGCAGTTCTCATTGATGGGTAAACTTGGTCTTGGTTGGATGTTCTTGCTGATCTTCTGGGGGAGGGGCCTGTTGGAGTGATTCTCAAATGGCTTTGCCCAAGTGGAATTGCACCATCCTTGCCAGGGGCCAGGCTAATCTGCTAGGTTTTGCTCTCAGCTTTTGTTTCCTGAAAGCTTTCCATACAGTTTTGGAGGATGAGAATGAAAATGGCAGCCTCCCAATCTCTGGCCCTGGAGGAGCTGAGAGTTTGGTACCCTCCTTTTCAGTGAGCCCTCAGAGAAAAGCAGTCAATCACACCTATCTCCCTGGGCTTCAGCAGAACTCTGCTCACCCAGCCAATAACCGAACATTTCTGTATCCTGCACATGACCCCATTTGGGTTTCAAACCCAGCAGATTTCTGCAGCATGCTCCTGTGCCACTCCTCCCCATGGAGGAAGGGGGAGGTTTCCTTTATCTGCCACTTTTGGGTCCTTGCTCAAAGAGTAGTGGCCCAGCTGTGCTGCAGATCACAGTTTATGATAACCCCGAACTGAGAGCCCACTCCTCCGCTCTGGCTTTGCAACTGGCTTCCCCACTCCTATACCTGGGAGCTCTGCTACACTCAGGCACCCTCAGTCTTTCTGTGACCCTGAGGGTCCTGAGACCACACTGTCCCAGTGAGGGTTCCACCCCCTTCTTAGCCACTGGAGCAACATCCCTCTGCAGAGCAGATTTCTATAAGTTCTGATTTTGTTCTCCGCTGCTCTATCACTTATTGGTAGCTGACTGACAAAGGCTCCCACCACCCACCTCCCTGCAGTCTATCTTCCTGTATATCACCTTGGATTCACTTCTCCACACGTCCTACCTTCCAGAAAGTGGTCGCTTTTCTGTTCATAGAATTGCTGCTGTTCTTTTCTTTGATCTCCTGTTGAGTTTGTAGGTGTTCAGAATGGTTTAATAACTCTCTAGCTGAATTCCAACCAGATGAAATTGAGGTCTCCTACTCCTGACATCTTGCTCTTCCCCCTCCCCCACAATTTTTTCTTAAATGTACTGAATATCTTTTTCTCTTTTTTAAAGATGTGATCCATTCATTTGACAGAGACAGCAAGAGAGGGAACACAAGCAGGGGGAGTGGGAGTGGGAGCAGCAGGCTTCCCACTAAGCAGGAATCCCAATGCAGGGCTCAAACCCAGGACCCTGGGACCATGATCTGAGCCGAACGTAGAACTTAATGACTGAGCCACCCAGGTGCTCCACTGGGTTGTAATTTTTATGTTGTTTTTTTTTAAAGCTTATCGCATCATGGACATCTCCCCATATCATTACACATTAATTCATTTATTGACTTTTTGTTAAAGATTTTGTATATTTATTTGAGAGAGAGAACCAGTAAGCATGAGTTGTGGGGAGGGGCAGAGGGAGAGGCAGACTCCTCACTGAGCAGGGAGCCCATTGTGGGGCTCGATCCCAGAACCCCAAGATCACGACTTGAGCTGAAGGTAGATGCCCACCAACTAAACTACCCATGTACCCCTCACTGACCATTTATTAAGTCCTTCTATGCATTAGGCCTTATTGTGCATACTAGGATATACCAATGAAGAAAACATTTGATAATCCCTGGCTTCATGTAATTTATTAGATTGCAAACAAATAAGAAATAAAATATGTTTTTAGAGTATAATATGTTAGAAGGTGATAAATGTTATGGTAAGAAAAAAGAAAGAAAAGAGGCAGAGGGAGTATAGCTTTAAATAGAATGGTCATGGAAGGCCTTTGTGAGGTGATTGGAGCTAAATTCTGAAATGTATGAGAAATATCTTGTGAATATTTTTACAGGGAGAGCATCCCAAAAATAAAGCTATTAGTCTGGCTTGGTGATGTGAACATGAAGATACGTTTTCCTATTTTTGTATATGTTTAAAAGTTTCCATGAAAATAATTAAAAATGAAAATTAAAACTGGTTGTAAACTGACATCCAGATTTTATATCAGCATTTTGGAAAATAAAAATAAGATAAGGAATTTAATAAGTATTCTCAATTTCTTTAAAAAAAAAAAAAAGGTTTTACCAGTTTACCTCCTCAGAAACAGTTTCAACTTGTTTCTCTTCATCATCACTGACTAGCTCCTATACAATCTAGCACTTCATTACAGATTGTTTTATCACTACATAATTCCACTGTGTTAGTCTTATCTTTCTAATTATTTGTTAAACTTTTAATTGAATCTTACTGTTTATCCCCTTTAAAGTGATTAGACATATAAATTCCCTGTAAAAATTACCGATTGAAAGGTAAAACTTAGTGATCTCTTTTAATTGCTAATAATTCTCATAGCATTTTGCTCTGTTGAGAATGGAAAAAATTAATAAATAAGCTGCACAAAATATATCCACAAGTAATTTAAAAGTTTTGAGTATTAAAGAACTGGTTTAAAAATACTTCAAGTATTTTTTTCAAGTAGTTGGCTAGATCTGAAGTATAATACTGACCTTTCTTAGTCACATACTTATCATGATTTTTCCACTAAAAAATTTGTTTTTTCAGTGATTTACTTTCTGTTGCCATACAACCAAGGCTACATTGCCCAAACATTTTGAGTAAATTCTGTCAGTTTTTCCTTAAGATGATGGAGAGTCTCAACAATTAGATGATTTTGATTAAGGCAAAAAATGAAATCAGTCTTGTTTGCCCAAAATGTTTACTGAACTCGAAAAGTTATTTGGCTAGATTGTTGGGTAACACCCAGACACCAAAGAGGAGTGTCTCTGAAAGATCACTCACTTGGAACCACCCTGCATTTAGGGGAAGTGGTGACAGGCTGGTCAAGGAAGACTCTTGTTACAGACAAATTTGTCAGTGTTAGTCACACAACTAGAACATAATGTTTAGAAGAAAATATATGACACTGTTGGGAAGCTATGTTGGAAGAACTGTGGCCAAAGAAAAGAGAATTACAAGTTGCACTTCTGGGACAAAGTTAACTTGGAAATATGATTAAAAAGTTTTGTTTTCATAATTTAGTTCACCCTAGTTATGATCTATTTTATATGAGGTAAAATCCCTATTTTGAGAATATCATTACCTCAGAAAGGAAGAATTACTGCATGATGCTGACATTAGTTAGAAATATTTTTAGGATTCAGAATGATTAATTTTTCAGTATCAAACTATCTAATCATAGGCCTTATCTAATCATAAAAACAGTTTCGGAATAGTGGCCAAACCTCAGTGTCAAATACAGTAAATTGTGGCATCACTATAATTCACAGGTCACCAAACTACTTTGAGACCATAAACAGTAATTTTGATCTCTGAACCTCAATTTCCTCATCTTAAAAAAATGGAGACACAGATTATCTCCCTTCTCCATTTTACTGGTATGTTTTGGGCATGCCAAATTCATGAGCCTAATTCTTCTCAGCAAAAACTTGAGCAAAAGGAAAAATAAAGAATAGTAATAGAACATTCATGGTGCCCTAGAATATAATGTCCTTGTTTTAATTGCTAATCTTCCCCTGTAGGGAGAATTTCCTTAGATTTTGACCTGGGGATTTTTACACTGCTCTGTGTAATTACACAGATTCTTTGTATTGAACAAAGAATTACACAGATTCTTTGTTCAATCATCATTTATTCACTCAGTCTTTTAGTGAGTTGGTCGTTCACCAGCTAGGGGCCTTCCAGCTAGGCACTGAAGATACAAGGAAGGGATAAGACAGTTCCAGTCTGAATCGAACTGATAATAGAGCAAGGGAGACCAACATTATACAATGATTTACAAATGCACTGCGTTTATGGAAAAGTAGTACAGGATACTATGGAAGCTTTCAGCAGGGGACTAGATAATGCATTTTGGGGGTCATGATGGCTTGTAGAGACATCAAAGCGAAAACAAGAAAAATAAGGAGGAATTGGCTAAGCCAAGAGTACAAGGGAAACTGATTTAGGCAGAAGGAATAGTGCTGATTGATTTTGAGGTACTGAAAGGAAAGCCAACATGACTACACTGTAGAGAGACAAAATCTAGATCTCAGAGGCCTTATTAAGGGCTTGGTCTTTATTCTGAGAGTAATGGAAAGCCATTGAAATTTTTTGTTTGTTTCTTGTTTTATTTAAGCAGGGAAGTAACATAATCACTTGCATTTTTAAAAGATCATTCTAGGCACAGAATGATCATTCTAGATACAGAATAGAGGATAAGATGGTGCACAAGTAATATATGTGGGGAAACAGGAGACAATTGGAGGAAATGAATTATGGGGTTGGCAAAGAAGAGGAGGAAAAAGTGAACTGACTCAACAGATATTTAAGAGGCAGAATCAATAGGATTTGATTGTGAGGAAAAGATGAATCAAGGATGACTTCCAGATTTCTGACTTAAGGAAGTGGGTGGATGCCATTTATTTAAATAAGGAATGCTAGAGAAAGAGAAGGTTTGGGAAGAAGAATTATGAATCATAGTTGACCAGCACATAGCATACACAATAAGCCATTTAGAATACAAAAATCTCAGGGTATAGATTATACATAATCTATAATATGCAAATACAGGTTCTCATCAAAATCATGCTAATAACTTAATCCCTAAGTTTTGTTATTTAAATTTTGGAAAATATTTATACCCTTTCAGTGGTCTTTTACTTTCCTATTCTTGAGCATTTCAGATCCTTTTGGGCCAGGTCTTGAGTGTTATCCTGGTTCTACCTTTAAATCGCACAGTTTGAAGCCTCCTCTTTGATTTTTTGTTTTTTCCTTTTTCTTCTTTCCTCTTCTTGTAGACTGTAAAACCATAAGTTCTTCTATTTTATCCTTTGATCTCTCATGTAAGATCTGATTTCATCTGAAGATCATTTCTATGGCTTGAATTTTCTTCATTTCTTATACGTTATTTTTCTTCATTTAGTTCTAATAACTGAATAACTTCCTTTCCTCCGGCTACCAGTCTTCCTTGTGTTATATCATTTTCCAAAATGGAAGAAAAAAGGAGAAAACTATTGTGAGGAAACAGCATATTTTACACAAGCTATTTTTGCCAGATGTTGCTGGGGGCACCTGTTTCATAGTGATGAAACAGGTTTGAACTGAATGTCTACAAATGTTTTTCAATCTTCACAAGAGAAATAGGTAAAAATAAGAATATAGAAAAATTAAAAAATAAAGGAGTGGGAAATATATATCAGGTAAATGCTAAGCAAAATAAAGCTAGTATAAATCTATTAATACCAGAAAATGTAAGATTTTAAAGCAAAAAGCATTACTAAAGAGGATCACTAGATATCATAAAAGGATCAAATCACCAGGAATGACAACGAGTTAGAGACAAATCCCACAATCATAATGAGAGATTTCAACACCTATTTCCCAGTGATACATCAGGCACACAAGAAAGCAAAATTGACATGATTATAGAAAATTTGAACAAAACTAATATGTTTCTTTCATGGACACATACAGAACATTCCACCCAAAAACCGTAGAATATATATTCTTTCAAGTGGATTAATTTTGATTACATTCGTGACCATATAGTGGTACCTGGGTGACTTAGTTGGTTAAGCAGCTGCCTTCAGCTGAATCAAACCCTGCATTGGGTCTGTTTCTTCTCCCTCTCCCTCTGCCCCTATCCCCTCCTGTGCACACATTTTCTCTCAGATAAATAAAGAAAATCTTTAAAAAAATAAAACCAAAACAACAATGTTCTCTGGTTAAAAAAATATATTTGTGACCATATATTGAGCTGTAAAGGAAGTCTGAACAAATTTCAAAGAATGGTATCATACATATCACGTTCTTTGATCACAATGGGATAAAATTAAAAATCCACACTGAAAAAATAATTATAAAAACTTCGTATGTTTGAAGACTAAGAAACATACTGATAAATCAGAAAATAATGGAATTTGAAGAGCTTTTTAAATTTTATTTAATTTATTTGTTTTTTAAATTTTTTAAAAGATTTTATTTATTTATTTGACAGACAGAGATCACAAGTAGGCAGAGAGGCAGGCAGAGAGAGGGAGGGGAAGCCGGCTCCCCGCTGGGAAGAGAGCCCGATGTGGGCCTCGATCCCAGGACCCTGAGACCATGACCTGAGGTGAAGGCAGAGGCTTAACACCCTGAGCCACCCAGGCGCCCTGGAATTTGAAGATCTTTAAACTGAAAGGCTTTAAACTCTAGAGAGGCTAGAAATTAATGCTGAAAGCATAAAACTTAAGAAGTTAAAAAAGAAACAGCAGAATAAACAAAACAGAAGGAAAGAAAGAATACAAAATAAATATTAAAAAATGCAGATTGCTGCTTTTAGACATGATGGAGTAACTGATACTGGGCTTGACCTCATGCCATCAACAACCATAAAAGTAACAATATATGAAACAGTTGTTTTCAGGCAGTTGATGATAGACAGTATGGGGAAATGATCCCTAAGATAAAGGAAATGTATAAGATGACCTTTATGTTTACCTTGCTCCTCTGAATGAGGGCACTTTCTGGTTTGTGGTGTGGGAAGTGAGCCCAAGTGCAGAGCAGCAATATTTCTAGGTAAAAGAGGCAGAGATCAGAGTTTGAGCTGCTGAGATGGCTGTAATTTGTCGGTCAGTATACCCCAGATGATTGAGCTGTGAAGGAGGGAATCTCAAAGGTCTGTGGAAAGGTTATCTTCAGGAGTATGACTAAGTGTTTACCTGCACATACACAAAGTGAGACCATGTGAGGCCTACCAGTAGTAACTGAAAGCTTAACACAAATGCCAGTGCTGGAAGATTGTGGGATTTCAGTCCATTCACACTGGAGAGATCTTATCGAGTGCTTTGGGCATTGGCCCTGGACTTACAGACAAAACCAGAATAGGATCAAGGTGAATCACTGTAATCTACAGCCTGCCAGAACAAAACTCAAGACTATTTAAATAAAGACAATGTAATACAGAGTCTCATAGTGTAGCAGCCAAAATTGTTCTACTCAAGGCAGAAATTACTAGACGAGCAACTCAAGAAGTAGGGAAACGTGACCATTAGTCAAGAGACAAATTAGTAGAAACAAAGATGGTCATAGATGTTGGAATAAATGGATGTGGACTTTAAAGCAGTTATTATAAATATGTCAAGGATTTAAAGAAAAACATGGAGTATTCCATTAAAAGTGTGAGTGGACAGTTGGGAAATCTCAGCAGAAAAATAGAAACTAGAAATGGAACTAAATGGGAATTCTATAACTGAAAAACTACTGCTAAACAGAGTTAGAGGGAAACATATTGTCTTAAATGCTTCTATTAGAAATGAAGAAAGGCTAGAAATTAATGCTGAAAGCATAAAACTTAAGAAGTTAGAAAAGAAACAACAGAATAAACAAAACAGAAGGAAGGAAAGAGTAAGAGAAGAAAATGACATAGTAAACAAAATTGTACAAGGCCAATGTAAAAAAATACTAAAAGCATCAAACTTCTAGAAAGGTTGATCAAAAAAAAGAGAATTAACAAATAAACAATAATAGAAATGAAAGGGGGGCTTAGAAATTCTTCCAACATTAAAAAGATAAATTTAAGCTAAAATGTTTGAAAATTAGATTAAAATTGACAGTTTTAAAAATATGACTTCCTACAGAAGTTCTTCCTACCTCAAGAAGAAATTGAATCTCTGAATAGTAGTTCTGTAGCCACAATATAAATTATCAGTGAATTAAAATCCCCATGCAAAGCAAACTTCAGATCTAGAGTTCCATCAGTCAAGGATCTTATAGTTCCAGTAGTATGCAAATTATATAAGTGAATAGAGAAAGAAGATCATTACCAGGATGGGTATATCTCAAATCCAGGATTAGTTTAACATTAAAAACAAAATGTTTGATAAAATTCAACACACAATTTTTTGAAAAAGCTTTTTTTAGGTTCTTTTTAAACATTTTTTTTATTTTATTAACATATAATGTATTATTAGCCCCGGGGGTACAGGTCTGTGAATTGCCAGGTTTACACACTTCATATCACATACCTTCCCCAATGTCCATAACCCCACCACCCTCTCCCTCCCCCCTCCCCCCGGGAACCCTCGGTTTGTTTTGTGAGATTAAGAGTCTCTTATGGTTTGTCTCGCTCCCAATCCCATCTTGTTTCATTTATTCTTTTCCTACCACCCAAGCCCCCCACATTGCCTCTCAACTTCCTCATATCATGGAGATCATATGATAATTGTCTTTCTCTGATTGACTTATTTTGCTAAGCATAATACCCTCTAGTTCCATTCAAGTCGTCGCAAATGGCAAGATTTCCTTTATTTTGATGGCTGCATAGTATTCCATTGTATATATATACTACATCTTCTTTATCCATTCATCTGTTGATGGACATCTAGGTTCTTTCCATAGTTTAGCTATTGTGGACAGTGCTGCTATAAACATTCTGGTGCACATGCCCCTTTGGATCACTACATTTTTATCTTTAGGGTAAATACCTAGTAGTGCAACTGCTGGGTCATAGGGTAGCTCTGTTTTCAACTTTTTGAGGAATCTCCATGCTGTTTTCCAGAGTGGTTGCACCAGCTTGCATTCCCACCAACAGTGTTGGAGGGTTCCCCTTTCTCCGCATCCTTGCCAGCATCTGTCATTTCCTGACTTGTTAATTTTAGCCATTCTGACTGGTGTGAGGTGGTATCTCATTGTGGTTTTGATTTGTATTTCCCTGATGCCGAGTGATGTGGAGCACTGAAAAAGCTTCTTAATAAACAAATAAAAAGGACCATTCTAACCAGGTAAAGGTTACCTGACAAATACAGCAGCTAACTGTATATATTGAAAACATTCTCATTAAGCTCAGGAACAAGACGGGTAGCATAAAGGAGAAAAGATCTAGTGGATCTTGGGGTGAGATAGACACCCTGGAACTCTGCAACACTCTGGCCCAATCTAAGTAAATGAATCATGTTTATTGATTAAAAGACTCAATATTTTTTTTAATAATTTCTTTCCCAAATAATCTATAAATTCAGTGCAATTCCAGTCAAAATCCAAATGAAATCAAATGTGGTTTTGTGTGTAACCTGTTACACTATATCTATAATTCATATCTAAGAGCCATAAATATACTTATGAAGAAGAACAAAGTGGGGAGATTTGCTCTACAGGTTTTATTTTAAAAACCTTATTAACAAGCTATCATAATTAAGCCTTTTGGTTCCCTGAGCAGTGTCATGGCAGTTGGCAAGAACACATGCCTTACAAAAGGTGGCAAGAAGAAAGTGGTTGATCCGTTTTCTAAGAACGATTGGTATGATGTGAAAGCACCAGCTATGTTCAGTATAAGAAATATTGGAAAAACACTAGTCATAAGAACTCAAGGAACCAAAATCACATCTAATGGCCATGAGAATGTAAAAACATAATGTGTTTTTGAAGTGAACCTTCCAGATCCTGCAGAATGATGTAATTGCATTTCGAAAATTCAAGCTAATTACTAAGGATGTTCAGGGCAAAAACTGCCTAATTCCATGGCGTGGGTCTTATTCATGACAAAATGTGTTCCATGGTCAAAAAAATGGCAGACCCTGATTGAAGCTCATAGTGATGTCAAGAATACTGTTGGTTATTTGTTTTATCTATTTTGTGTTGGTTTTACTAAGAAACACAACAGTCAGATTTAAAAGACCTCTTATGCTTGGCAACAACCACTCCACCAAATTTGGAAAAAAGATGGAAACCATAACCCAAAAAGTACAGACAAATGACTTGAAAGAAGTAGTCAATAAATTGATTTCAGACATCATTGGAAAAAGACATAGAAAAGACTTGCCAATCTATTTATCCACTCCATGATGTCTTTGTTAGAAAAGTAAAAATGCTGAAGAATCCCAAGTTTGAATTGGGAAAGCTCATGGAGCTTCATGGTGAAGGTAGTAGTTTTGGAAAAGCTACTGGAGATGAGACTGGTGCTAAAGTTGAATAAGCTTATGGATATGAGCCACCAGTCCAAGAATCTGTTTAAAATTCAGACATTTAATGGTAACAAAAAATCTTACTTGTGATATCTAAAAAAAGAAAAAAAAGGTATAATAATTAAGGCAGTGTGGCGCTGGTTCAGGGAGAGAAAAAATGACAATAGAATAGAACAGGATACCTAAATAGAAATACACGTATATGGAAACTTGATTTGTGAAAGGCTTTTTTCATGGATCAGTGAAAGAAAAAATGGACTTAAAAAAAGTGTTAATACAATTTAAAAGCATGACATTAAATCCCTACACTCTGCCCAGCACTAGAATAAATTCCAAATAGATCAGTAGTTAGAATGAGAAGGACAGATGATAAAGCGTCTTGAAAACTGTATAGAAAAATATTTTCTGGCTTTGGTGTCCAAAAGGAATTTGTTCTTTCTTTCCTTTTTTTAAAGATTTATTTATTTATTTGACACAGAGAGAGGGACTGAGCATACAAGCAGGGAGAGCGGCAGCAGAGGTAGAAGCAGACTCCCCACTGAGCAGGGAGCCCAATGTGTGGCTGGATCCCAGGCCCCTGGGATCATGACATGAGCCGAAGGCAGATGCCTAATTGACTGAGCCACCCAGGAGCCCCCCAAAAGGATTTCTTTTTTTTTTTTTTAAAGATTTTATTTATTTATTTGAGAGAGAGGCAGTGGGAGAGCATGAGCGAGGAGAAGGTCAGAGGGAGAAGCAGACTCCCCTTGGAGCTGGGAGCCTGATGCGGGACTCGATCCCGGGTCTCCGGGATCATGACCTGAGCCGAAGGCAGTCGTCCAACCAACTGAGCCACCCAGGCGTCCCACCAAAAGGATTTCTTAAAGAAGATCCAAAAATGTGTAAATCAGAAAAAGCAAAGGTGATAGCCAAAACAATCTTGAAAAAGGAGTCCAAAGTTGGAGGACTCACAATTCCCAATTTCAAACCTTACTGCAAAACTATAGTAATCAAGACACTGTGGTAATGGGATGAGGGTAGACATATAGAACAATGGAGTAAAATGGAGAATCCAGATATAAACCCTTCCATTTACAGTCAATTGATTTTCCACAAGGGTGCCAAGCTAATTCAATGGAGAAGAAATGTTTTCCATAAACGGTGCTGGGATAACTGAATATCCACATATGAAAGACCCCTACCTGAACCCTATACAAAAATTAACTAAAAATGGATCATAGACTTAAATGTAAAAAAGCTGTAACACCACTAGAAGAACACATAGTAGTAAATCTTCGTGAACTTGGGTTAGGCAATAATCTCTGACATACAACCCCAAAAAGACAAGTGAAAAAAAATTTTTTTGAAAAGTTGGACTTCATCAAAATTAAAAACTTTTGAGGGGGAAACTATACCATCAAGAAAATGAAAGACATCTCATACAATGGGAGAAGATACTGATTGAGGAATATAAAGAAAGCCCTCCAACAGAGCAAGAGATGCAAATGCTGGCAGTCAAGAAAGCAAGCCCTGTTAATATTAGAGGATGAAGGCATATGGGTAGGGCACCAACAGTAACTGCTACACAGTCCCAGACTCTCTTCAGTAGAATTAGGCAGGCCCAGTCTTAGCTTGAGTTTTCCCCAAAAGTATACAGGACCTAAGGCAAAAGACTCATGTACTATTACTTTATTAGGGCAAGCAGTTCCAAGAAACGGGGTTAGGAAAGGAGAAGTGAAGTGGAGAAGGAGAGAGAACCAATATGAAATTGCATTGTGGCCTTGGGGCCATTATTAAATGTCAACAATTACTTGATCTCTTGGAATAGTCCTTTTTTTTTTTAAGATTTTATTTATTTGTCAGAGAGAGAGCGAGCACAGGCAGAGGGAGAAGCAGGCCCCCCGCCGAGCAAGGAACCCGATGTGGGACTTGATCCCAGGACGCTGGGATCATGACCTGAGCCAAAGGCAGCAGCTTAACCAACTGAGCCACCCAGGCGTCCCTTTTGGAATAGTCCTTAAGAAGCCTTAAAAAGAAACCCAGACTTTTGTACTTGAAGACCCCAAAAAACACCTGAATACAATTTTTAAAAGACTGACTGGTTTTCCCCCACAAGTAGTTAGTTGATATATCTGTAAATTAAGACTCTCTTAGACCTCGTACATGCTGCAGGTTCCCTTTAATCAACATCCAATACAAAATTGGTGGTAATGGATAGCTGGGATAATTGAAATCCACAGAATAATAGCTACCATTTAGTAAGTACAAGGCGGTTTTATATAATCTCCAATCCTCACAAAGTAGCTTTTGTTATAGTGATTTTATTAATGCCCAAGCTGAGATTCAGCTAACTTAAGGAACTCGGCCAATGTCACAAAGCTAGTAAGTAGCAGATCAGGTTTTGGAACCATGTCTTCTTCTTCTTCTTTTTCTTTCTTCTTTCTTCTTTCTTCCTTCCTTCTTCCTTCTTCTTCTTCTTCTTTTTTTTTTTTTTCTTAACTCCTGGAACAATATTTTTTCTATTATACCAGGAAGCCTTTTAGAAGAAAGGATTAAGATTCCTAAATCTGCTCTTAACCAATAATCTTTAGACCTGTTATTTATTTTTTAAATAGGTCATATAAACACATGGTTTAAAATTCAAGAAATACAAAAGGATATTCAGTGAAAACTCTCCTTTTCACCCTGTCCACGAGTCACCCAGTTCTTTTCAGGGCAACTAATGTTACCAGTCTCTTGTGTATCTTCTCCAAAATATTTATGCATAAATATAATTCCCCCCCCTTTTAACAGAAAGGGGTTATTCTACCCAATGTATGTTGTTTTTAGACATCTGAATATTTTAAAAAATGGCCATAAGATTTTAGTCTTCATGTGTATAAGAATATATAGAAAGCACTTTTCCAAGATGAAGTTTCTGATGAATTCTATTCAAATTATAATTCATTATTATTTGGCAAGTCTGTTACCTCTGCTCAATATAGCTTTTGTTTACCATATCTTTTTCAGTAAAGAGCCAGGTAGTAAATATTTCAGGCTATCATGACTATTCAACTGTGCTGTTATAACATAAAATTAGCCATCAACAATATGTAAACAGAGGGACAAATGAATGGGTTCTAATAAAACTTTATTCACAAAAACATGCAGCAGGCCAGATTCGACCTGTAGGTCATAGTTTTCTGACTCTCTAGGAGATATATTTTTTAAAAGATTTTATTTATTTATTTGACAGAGAGAGCGCAAGTAGGCAGAGAGGCAGGCAGAGGGAGAGGGAGAAGCAGGCTCTCCACTGAGCAGTGAGCCCGATGTGGGACTGGATGCCAGGACCCCAGGATCATGACCTGAGCTGAAGGCAGATGCTCAACTGACTGAGCCACCCAGGTGCCCAAGATACTTTTTAAAAAGTATAGTATATTTTTATGTACTATAAAAGTGTATAGGGACGCCTGGGCGGCTCAGTTGGTTAGGTGGCTGCCTTCGGCTCAGGTCATGATCCCAGCGTGCTGGGATTGAGTCCCACATCGGGCTCCTTGCTTGGCGGGGAGCCTGCTTCTCCCTCTGCCTCTGCCTGCCACTATGTCTGCCTGTGCTGGCTCTCTCTCTCACCCTCTCTCTCTGACAAATAAATACATTTTTAAAAAATTTAAAAAAAAGTATATAGCATACTGGCCTTATTTGGACACACCAGCATGATGAAATAAACCCCTGATTTGTACTGTTTGTCAGTCTCTGTAGTGTCAATACTTCCAATAAAATGAGTGAGATCACTCTGCTAACAGTTTAGCAATAAGATTGCAAAATTCCTAAATATTAAGAATTGGTTCTCATGATCTGATGAGAGCAGTTACAGCACACTACTGCTTGCAAAACCTGGAGATATAGGATAATGAGTATACTAAGAATAGCTAAAGCCAAAGAAAATAAAGGGAGAAAAGGTTTCCCCCCCCTTTTTTTTTTACTCTTAAAGGGTTTGAGACACATGAATAAACAAAGATTGTAGAATGTACCTTTCCATACTCACTAGCATTTATGTTGTTTTGTTTAATTATAAAACATGGAGAGAAGAAAATTTTATGTAGACAAAGATCATTTTTGTATCATCAGGAAATCTAGTGACATTGGCACTGAAGTTCAGTGTGAAGTGAAAAGAGCAGGAACTAAAAGATGTGTGCATGTGTAAAACATGTGTGTCTGTGTTATATATGTATACATATTAGGTATATATGAATATTATATATAATACTTTATATATTTGGAATGCACATATTTTCTATTACATATCATTTTGACATCTTTTTCTTGTTTATAATTTGTTGCTTTTTTCTGTGGTCTAGTGTTTTTTTTATTTGATATCAGATGTTCCAAATGTTATGTTGTTAAATACTTGCATTTTGTTCTCTTTTTTCAGAGTTTTGAAGTTTGTTTTGGCACACAGGTTATTAGGTTAGTTGTGAATCAACTTGATGTTTTCTTTTTTCTAAAATTTTTAAAGGATTTTATTTATTTGAAAGAGTGAACACAAGCAAGGGGGGAGGGGCTGAGGAGAGGGACAGCAGACTCTCCACTGAGCCTGGAGCCCAACTGGATCTCAGAACCCTGAAATCATGACCTGAGCCAAAATCAAGAGCTGGGCGGTCAACGGACTGAGCCACCCAGGTGCCCCTCAACTTGATATTTTCAAGGATTATTTTCAGTTTTATTAGAGTGTACCTAGACTAGCCTTTATTCACGGGCAAGTTCAGCTTTAATATTAAACCTTTGTCCCTCTGGGATTTCTTTTGATTGCCCTCTTGCTCAGTGGCATCTCTTACCTCTGGCTGCGTGGAATTTGAACATCTCCTGGCCCTTTCTGTGCTCTGAGAATTGTGCAGCTTACAGCCTCTGGTAGTCGTCTGAAAACAGTTGTCTCATATCTTTTGTACAGGTTTCCAGTTGTTTACCGTTGAAGAACAAGTTCTGTACCATTTACTTCTTCCAGTCTTCCAATTCCTGTATATTGAGGTCTTCTTTGAAATGTAAAATAAACTATTAAAAATCTCTCCATACAGCCTTACATTTAGGGTTAGCATTATTTCCCAGTCTTCATACTTTTATTCCATTGCAAATGGTATCCTTTTAAGATTTTTATTTTCTACCTGCTAATTGATAGTACAAAAGAAAAAAAAATACTGTGTATTGTTTTTTTCTAAGCAGCAATTTTGTATACTGATTTTTCTATCTGGTAATTAGAGTATTAATTATTTTGAATTACCTAGAAATAATTTTCAAATAAAGAATAATGATAGTTTCTTTTTTTTTTTTTTTTTGCATTTATTTACTTATTTAAGTAATCTCTACACCCAACGTGGAGTTTGAACTCATGATCCTGAGATCCAGAGCTTCATGTTCATCCAACTGAGCTAGCCAGCCACCCCAGGCTGTTTCTTTTTTTATTTATTTTTATTTTTTAAAAAAGGTTTTATTTTTATTTATTTATTTGACACAGAGAGAGAGATCACAAGTAGGCAGGGAGGCAGGCAGAGAGAGGAGGAAGCAGGCTCTCCGCGGAGCAGAGAGCCCGATGCGGGGCACAATCCCAGGACCCTGGGATCATGACCTGAGCCGAAGGCAGAGGCTTTAACCCATTGAGCCACCCAGGTGCCCCCCAAGGCTGTTTCTTTAACTCCAATCCTTATATATATTTTTTTTTTTTCTTGCCCTACTTCAATTTTTAAGAGGTCTAATTCACTATGGAATAGATGTTCCTTTCTATTTCTAGTTAGCTAGGATTTTTAAAAATTTTTAATTTTTTATTAAAATAAACATACAGGGCATGTATGCCCTTGAATTAGTATTTTATATGCTTTGGGTAAATACCCAAAGTAGTGAGATTACTGGATTGTGAGATAGTCCTATTTTTAATTTTTTAAGGAATCTGCATACTGTTTTCCAGAGTAGCTTACCAGTTTATATTATCACCAACAGTGCACAAGGGTTTCTTTTTATCCACATCTTTGCCAACACGTTGTTTCCTGAGTTTCTGATTTTAGCCATTCTGACAGGTGTGAGGTGATATCTGATTTTAGTTTTGATTTGCATTTTTCCTGAGGTTGAGTGACGTTGAACATCTTTTCAAGTGCCTGTTGGCCATCTGTATATCTTCTTTGGAAAAATGTCTATTTGTATCTTCTACCCATTTTTAATCGGATTTTTTTTTTCTGTATTGACTTGTATCAGTTCTTTATATATTTTGAATACTAACCCTTTATCAGATATGTCATTTGCAGATATCTTCTCCCATTCAGTAGGTTGCCTTTTAGTTTTGTTGATTGTTTTCTTTGCTGTGCAGAAGCTTTTTATTTTGATGTAGTTCCAGTGGTTTATTTTTGCTTTTATTTCCCTTACCTCAGGAGACATATCTAAAAAATTTTACTACAGCTGATGTCAGAAAATTACTGCCTGTTCTCTCTTCTAAGATGTTTATGGTTTCAGGTCTCACATTTAGGTCTTTAGTCCATTTTGAGTTTATTTTTGTGTATGGTGTAAGAAAGTGATCCAGTTTTTTTCTTTTGTGTGTTACTGTCCAGATTTCCCAGCACCATTTGTTGAAGAGACTTTCCCATTGCATATTCTTGCCTACTTTCTTGAAGATTAATTGACCACATAAATATGGGTTTATTTCTGGGCTTTCTGTTTTGTTCTGTTGATCTTTGTGTCTGTTTTTGTACAGTGCCATCCTGTTTTGATTACTACATCTTTGTGATATAACTTGAAGTCTGGAATGTAATACCTCCGGTTTCATTTTTCTTTTTCAAGATTGTTTTGCTATTCAGGGTCTTATGTGGTTCCATACACATTTTAGGACTGTTCTAGTTCTGTGAAAAATGTTGTTAGTGTTTTGACAGAGATTGCATTAAATGTGTAGATTACTTTGGGTACTGTGGACATTTTAACAGTATTTGTTCTTCAGTTCTGTAAGCATGGAATATCTTTCTATTTCTTTGTGTCATCTTCAGTTTCTTTCATCAGTGTTTTATAGTTTTCATTTTGTAAAAGATTTTATTATTTGAGAAAGAGAGAGACCATGAGCATGGGGGAGGGGCAGAGGGACAAATAGTCTTCCCGCTGACCAAGAAACCTGACTCGGGGCTTGATTCCAGGACCCTGGGATCATGACCTGAACTGAAGGCAGATGCTTAACTATCTGAGCCACACAGGTGCCCCATCCTTTCTCTTAGTAATGTTATTTATTATATTGATTGAGTTGTAAATATTGAAGCACCCTTGCACGCTTTCTTACACCATACACAATTAATCCTACTTGATCAGGGTGAATGATTTTTTAAATGTATTGTTGGATTCAATATGCCAATATTTTATTGAGGATTTTTGCATCTATGTACAATCAGCAATATTGGCCTATAGTTCTCCCTCTCTCTCTTTCTCTCTTTTGTGTATGTCTTATCTGGTTTTGGTATCAGGGTAATGCTGGCCTCATACAATGAATTTGGAAGTTTTCCTTCCTCTTCCTTTTTTGGGGAAATTTAGAGAAGAATAAGTATTAACTCTTCTCTAAATGCTTGATAGAGGGGCTCCTGGGTGGCTCAATAGGTTAAAGCCTCTGCCTTCGGCTCAGGTCATGATCTCAGGGTCCTGGGATTGAGCCCTGCATCCGGCTCTCTGCTCAGCAGAGAGCCTGTCCCCACCCCCCCACCCCCACCCCCGCCTGCCTCTCTGCCTACTTGTGATCTCTGTCTGTCAAATAAATAAATAAAATCTTTAAAAAAATTTAAATGTTTGATAGAATTCACCTGTATAGGTTGTTGGGAGTTTTTTGATGACTGATTCAATTTCATTGGTGGTAATCAGTCTGTTCAAATTTTCTATTTCTTCCTGATTCTGTTTGGGGAGGTTATATGTTTCTAGGAATTTATTCATTTTTTCTAGGTTGTCCAGTTTGTTGCCATATAATTTTTTGTAATGTTCTAATTGTTTGTATTTCTCTAGTGTTGGTTGTTATTTCTTCTCTCTCATTTCTGATTTTTTAAAAATTTTGTTTATTTGAGTGTTTTCTCTGTTCTTTTCTGCACATGAATGGGGGGAGGGGAGGGAGAGGGACAAGCAGATTCCACGCTGAGCCCAGAGCCCAAATGTGGGGCTCGATCCCGTGACCCCAAGATCATGACCAAGAATAAGATGCTTAACTGACTGAGCTACCAAGGTGCCCCAGTTTCTCTCTTTTACTGGTGAGTCAGAGGTTTATCAGTTTTGGTGATCTTTTCAAAGAACCAGTTCCTGATTTCATTGATCTGTTATTTTTTATTTTCTATATAATTTATTTCTGCTCTAATCTTTTTTTTTAAAGAGTTTATTTATTTATTTGACAGAGAGAGAAAGAGCACAAGCAGGAGGAAAAGCAGGCAGAGGGAGAGGGAGACGCAGGTTCCTCACTGAGCAAGGAGCTTGATGCAGGGCTCAGTCCCAGGACCCTGTGATCATGACCAGAGCTGAAAGCAGCCACCCGAGTGCCTGAGCCATCCAGGTGCTCCTCTTCTAATCTTTATTGTTTTCTTCCTGGGTTTGGGTTTTGTTTGTTCTTCTTTTTCTATCTCCTTTAGTTGTAATTTTAGGTTGTTTATTTGAGATTTTTCTTGCTTCTTGAGGTAGGCCTATATTGCTATAAACTACCCTTTTAGAATCATTTTTGCTGCATCCTAAAGGTTTTGGACTGTTGTGTTTTCATTTTCTTTTGTTTCCATGTAATTTTTTTTAAAGATTTTATTTATTTATTTGACAGATGGAGATCACAGAGAATCAGGCAGAGAGAGAGGAGGAAGCAGGCTCCCTGCTGAGCAGAGAGCCCGATGCGGGGCTCGATCCCAGGACCCTGGGATCATGACCTGAGCCGAAGGCAGAGGCTTTAACCCACTGAGCCACCCAGGCACCCCTGTTTCCATGTAATTTTTTTATTTCTTCTTTGATTTCTTGTTTGATCCATTCATTGGCTAGTAGCTTGTTATTTAACCTACATGTATATTTGTGTTCTTTCCAGATTTTTTTCTTATGGTTGGTTTCTAGTTTTATAGTATGGCCAGAAAAGATGCATCATATGACTTCAATTTTTTTTAATTTGTTGAGGCTTCTTTTGTGGCTTATTATGTGATCTCTTCTGGAAAATGTTCTGTGTGCACTTGAATGTGTATTCTGCTGTTTTAGGATGGAATATTCTGACTATGTCTGTTAAATCTATCTGGTCTAATGTGTCATTCAAAGCCACGGTTTCCTTGATTTTCTGTTTGGATGATCTGTCCATTGATGTAAGTGGGGCTGTTAAAGTCCCCTACTATTATTGTATTGCTATCAGTTATTTCCTTTATATTTGTTATTAATAATTTTATATATTTGGGTACTCCCATGTTGGGTATACAAATCTTTACAATTGGTATATACTCTTGTTGAATTGTTGTCTTTATTATTATATAGTGTCCTTCTTTATCTCTTGTTACAGTATTTGTTTTAAAGTCTAGTTTGTCTGATGTAAGTATTGCTACACTGGCTTTCTTCTTCTTCTTCTTCTATTTTTTTTAGAGAAAAATATCCTTTTTTTTAAAAAAGGCTTTATTTATTTATTTGACCCAGAGAGAGCACAAGCAGGGGGAGTAGGAGAGGGAGAAGCAGGCTCCCCACTGAGCAGGGAGCCTGACATGGGGCTTGACCCCAGAACCCTGGGATCATGACCTGAGCAGAAGACAGATGCTTAACTGACTGAGCCACCCAGGTGCCCCTATAGTGGTTTTTTTTTGACATACATTTATGTGATAAATGTACTTGACAAAAAGTCAACCTGCATGTGTCTTTAGGTCTGAGTCTTGTTTTTTTTATCCACTCCATCACTGTATGTCTTTTGATTGGAGCATTTAGTCCATTTATAGTCAAAGTAATTACTGCTATGTATTTATTGCCATTTTGTTATTTACTGACATTGTTTTGTGTTAGTTTTTGTAGATATTCTCTGTTTCTTTCTTCCCTTGCTCTACCAATCCAGGACCACTTTCAAATTGTAGCTTGAGGTGTTGGGAATCATCACTTGGTATTTTAAGAAACACTTAAGAAATTTTAAGAATTTTTTTAAGAATTTAAGGTATTTAAGAAACTTTAAGTGTTTAAGGGTTTTTAGTTATTAGGAGAGACTGTACAACTGCGTGTACCCTATTATTGAAATAGAAGACATTGTTTACATTTCCTTCTAATAGTTTTTTATTATTTATGGTAAAATATACATAACATAGAATTTACTATTTTCACAAAATGTACATAACATAAAATTTACCATTTTCACCATTAAGTGACTTTACATATGTTTACAGTATTATGCAAACATCAGCATCATCCATCTCTAGAACTTTTTTCATTTTGCAAAATTGAAACTCTGTCCCTGTTAAAGACAAACTCCTCATTTCATCTCCACCAGCCCCTAATGATTACCATTCTACTTTCTGTCCCCATGATTTTTTGTACTCTAGATTACCTCATATGAGTGGAATCATACACTATGCACCTTTTGGGATTGGCTTTTTTATTTAGCATAATGCCTTCAGATTTCATCCATGTTGTAGCTCGTGTCCTTCTAAAAGTTTTAAAGTGATTTTCTTTTCATAGTTAGATCCTTAATTCATCTAGAATTATTTTCTGTCTAGGTATGGAGTGTATAGCTAAATTCATTACAATATGGTTGTCCAGTTGTCCCAATAACATTGTTGATTATTCCATCCTTTTCACATTGATTTGTAATGTCACTGCTGTCATATATCAAATATCCATGTAAATATAAGCTTCTTTCTAAGCTATCTGTTTTCTCCAGTTGGTCTATTTTTCTATTCTTATACTGGGAAACAGTATTATTTACTACAACTTGAAAATAATTCTTTTTTTTTTAAGATATTATGTATTTATTTAACAGAGACACAGCAAGAGAGGGAACACAGCAGGGGGAGTGGAAGAGGGAGAAGCAGGCTTCCCCCAAGCAGGGAGCCGAATGCAGGGCTCTATCCCAGGACCCTGGGATCATGACCTGAGCCGAAGGCAGATGCTTAACAACCAAACCACCCAAGTCCCTTTGAAAATAATTCTTAATATCTGGTAAGACAGATCCTTCACCCAGGAGGTCTGATTCCTAGCTTCAGCTCTGGTCCTAGGGAGCTAGCTTTCTAGGTGAGGGTTGAGAGAGGATGCAGGCCAATAATGTAAGCCACCTGCCTTTTCACTTTGTTTGCATGGTTAGGTCCTGTTGGGTTCAGTTCTGATGTGTTGTTTCTACTTGTTTGCCAGAAGCATCACAGGCTATAGCTATATGGATCAGAAAACACCCACTTCATGCATTTCCAAGACTGAGTCATCAGCTGTGGTCCATTGACATCCATGGAGCCTAATAGCTGCCTCAAGAGTTGAAACATTTGACATATCCATTTAGTAAATTTTTATTGAATGCCTACTGTATGCTAGCATTGTGGGTATAGTAACAATCCAAACAGTCTCTGTTCTCATGACATTTATATTCTAGTTTATTGAAAGGAACGTAGTCACTTTTGTCAAGTACAGTGCTTTACTAAAAAATGCTAAGGGCCTTCTACATGATTATTAATGAAGTTTTGTCCTTTATTGGTCTTTGTTCTTACATTTCAAATAGTTCTGAAGACATGTTAATTTGAAAAATGCTTGATTGCTGGTGATGAAATTTTTGACAGAGGTCCATGTTTTAATGTGTACAGCATTCACTGGATTAAAATTTATGGATATCTGTGTAATTGAAGCCAAATTTATGGCAGGCAACAAAACCTGTAGGAGTGGAAAAGGCTGCCACCAAAACTTTATACTCTGAATGTACCTGCCACCCTGCATCCTTCCTGAAAATACCTCACTCCAGAGAATGCACCTCTTTGCTTTCTCAGTCTGTAAAACAGAATAGTTAAAAAAGAAAAAAAAAGTAAATTTTGCAAGCAGTATTATTAATACTAAACTTTTATGAAAACTAGTCAGACAAAAAAGTAATTGAAAATTGATCGTTTCGATAGTTGCACACTGGCTTAGGGGGAAGGGACTGGTAGGAATTTCTTTGAATTCAAGCTTAAGTTTTCCCCCAATGAAGGGGGAAAACAACCATCTATATATTAGTACCTAAGATGTTCAAGGCTCTGTGCTAGATTCTGTGAATATAATGGCAAAAAACTAAAACACATCAGAGTGTTCAGAGGTAAGAATTTATTACCATTTTATACAACCAAAATTTATCTCACATTTTCTTGTGGAAATTAAATAGGAAGGCCTGTGTCATCTAGGACATAGTAATTTCCCAAAAGACGAGTGCTTCAAAGATAACGTAAACTATATGCAGTCTATAAATCTTGATTAGATCTCAATTAAAAACAAACAGCTATAAAGGATATTACTGGAACCTTTATGGACATTTGGGTTTCAGCTTGATAAGAAGTATTAGAGCATTATTGTTTATTTTCTTCAGTGTGACAATGACAGTGGGATTATGAAGAAGAATATCCTTAATCTTGAATGATACTTGAGGAAGTATTTGGGGTGAAGCATCATAATATCTGCTACGTAGTTTTAGTGTTTCAGAAATATAGTTATATAAAGAAGAAATGTTAAGTGGTTAAATGTTAGTGGTGGTTTATGGGTGCCCATCGTACTGTTCTTTCAACTTCTAAAATCAAGTTTGGAAACTTCCAGCATAAAAAGTTTGAAAAAACTTTTAGTTCCTTTTTCTCTTCCCTGTTAAGAATAATTTACGATTGTACAGTTCCCTCAAAGGGAATCTCTTCCTCAAAATATGAATTAGAAATTGGAGACCATACAAATTTAAGACCCTTTCAGAATGGGTTTTGTTGTTTTTCTTTTAAATCTAAGTTACATCAGTCCAGGGTAAACTCGGATCTGAGGCAACACTCTACACAAACTTTGTCCCAATGATTTAACTTTTATTTGCCTGAACTCTGTTTTACTTTGTACATTCACCTTTGCCAGAGGAACTGTATCTTCACAGTCATTAGCAAGGTACTTTCACTCGGTCCACAGAAACTTTTACATTATAGCACACCAGGAGTTAGGGGAGTATGGAATCAAGATGATCAGAAGATGCAGTTTCACTTGGTGAGTTTACAGTTTTATTGCAAGGTTTAACATGATAAAGCTGAAGAACACCCTCAGAACTATTTAGAAAGCACAAATTAAAATAATGCAGTTCCAAAAGGGGTTATAAAGAGGAAGCTGTTGCTAACATCAGCTTGGAAATGAAGCTGTCACAATAATCTAGATGTTAATAGCAACTGGACATCCATGGACTTCAGACCCTCCTATAGGTTAAATTTTTCTTCAAGTTCAAGTAAATTCAGGGCACCACAACTGGGATTTTCTAACACTGCTCACAGTTCCAACTCAGACATTATTTTCCCTGAAGTTGAAGCCAGGGGGTGACATTATATATTTAATCATAGAGAAGTTGTTTTTGACCATGATTTTCATCAAGTCCACAGAGTCCCAAAGAGTAAAGAATATGTGTAGTGCCGAATATATATTGTTTACTGCAATGTAGCACATTATTAAGTAATCATGACATCGATGGTCCTTAGAGTTGGACTTAAGAGGATGTCATTGATTTTCTCAGGCAATGCTAGAGGAAATGATGGATCTCCTAAAAAAGTGATGGTAGGAAAAAATGAGCTCAATTTATAATAGGCACTAAGAACTTATGCAGGTTCTGTGACAGATTCATTAAAAATGTTTATCCTGGGGACGCCTGGGTGGCTCAGTGGGTTGGGCGGCTGCCTTTGGCTCAGGTCATGATCCCAGCGTCCTGGGATCGAGTCCCACATCGGGCTCCTTGCTCGGCAGGGAGCCTGCTTCTCCCTCTGCCTCTGCCTGCCACTCTGTCTGCCTGTGCTCGTTCTCTCACTCTCTCTCCCTCTCTCTCTGACAAATAAATAAATTTAAAAAATGTTTATCCTGTCTGACAGAGAATATTAAAATTCTGATATATTTTCTCAGGCAACTTCTGCTAATATAAAATTTATCAACTTGATAATTTGCTGAAGACATTTTTAAAGGAAAATGTAGAAAAGTGTTTCTTTTGGCCTCTAGGTGGTGCTATGTATTTTATGCAAGCACAACACTCCCTAGTTTTGAAATTGGAAAGATTCCTAAAGATTATGCATTTTATTTTACAGATGAACAAACTGACATTCATTGAAATTTTGTCCCATTTAAGATAAGAAATCTGGTTAGAGGCAGAGCCAGGACTAGGGCCTCTTTTTGTAAAATGTTTACTGTATGATTTATTCAAGAAAAAATTAGTCATTCCATAATTATTTCAAACAATATTATACTGTCATGACAGGTTTAAGAGTTTATTTTGCTTTTACTGATTCATAAAGTTTTCTTTAGAAAGTTCTAAAAGAACATTTGCCTAACTTATATGAAAATATAGGGGTGCCTGGGTGGCTCAGTGTTTAGCTGTCTGCCTTGGCTCACGTCATGATCCCAGGGTCCTGGGATGGAGTCCTACGTCGGGTTCTCTGCTCAGTGGGGAGTCTGCTTTTCCTTCTCCCACTCCTACTTGTGTTCCCTCTCTCATGGTATCTCTCTGTCAGATAAATAAATAAAAACTTAAAAAAAAAAGATTGTAAAGAAAAATGATAGGATATCATTATGCATACATCTAAATTACTTTGCAAAGAGGAACTCCCAGTCATGAAAGAACATGTTTAAAGAGATGATTCATTAAAAAGGAAACACAAACTGTCAATAGTTATATAAAAATATATTAAAACTCAGTAACAAATCAAAACTAAAACAGCAGTGTGGTGCTCCTTATTCCTTCCAGATCAGCAAAATTCTATGATTATCCTCAGGAATACTGAGGCAATGATAAAATAGGCACCTCGCCTCCTGTCAGTGGGAGCATAAATTGGTACAACTTCTCTGAAAGCTAATTTGACAGATGTTATGAGGAACTTTAAATTGTTCAAACTCCGAAATAATATTTCAGCCTCTAGGCTCTTCTCTGTAGGAATAATCAGAAATGTGGACAGTGATTTATACAGAAAGATACTGATCACAGCATAACTTATAATACTTTCAAATAAGAATATCATTTGATAAATTAGGGTATGATTATGATATCAGGCAGCCATTTATAGACTGCTTGCAAATAATTTTAAATGACATAAGAAAATGTTCACAATATTTTATTGAATTAAAGAGGAGGTTAAAATCTACAAACCTGCTACTCTCTCAGTTCTATAAAAACATTACCGTACTTGGGAGAAAAAGAATGAAAAACATTAACAGAGGTTATCTAGCTATAAGAAGAATGAATACTTCTTTCTATTTTCTCCCTACTTTTCAAGTTTCTTACAAAGTATACTTTTATACTAAGAATTATAGACAGACTTATTTTTTTAGAAGAAATAGGAAAAAAAAAAGAAGAAATAGCATTCATTCATTCATTTACTTAAAGTAATCTCTGAGTCCAACATGGGGCTTGAACTCACAACCCCAAGATCAAAAGTCACATGCTCTTCCAACTGAGCCAGCCAGGCACCCCAGTAAGTAGCATTTTAAATGATTTTGAAACCTGTCACTCTGTGAATCATCTGAGGCTGGGAAATTCTCTCTCTTCCTGGTTTGCTCCCTTGTACTGGTAGTCAGAATGAGAAAACCCTATAGTATTATTTCCCAGAGGCAGAAAAGCTATGTCTGATTTGCTTTCCCTTTTATCTCTTTGAGAAAATCTCTAAACCTCAAAGTCTAAAGTTCATTTTAGATAGGGCTGAACATACCTCCCTGAATATATGCTGTCTACTTATCTTCTTCAAGATTTTCCTTCTCCCTACTTTATTTTATTCTATGACTCAATTTTTAAAATCTGTTTTTGTGCATTATAATTCATACTAAGTTTTCTAACTAATACAAAGTTCACACATTCAGATGTCTTGCTAGATACTCCTTAATTCATTCTTGAATTGGTTACTGAAAAGTGCTCAGTTTAATTCAAAGAACTGCTTCCTGTCTCCCAATCCCGAACTTAAAAATTATTCTTTCTTGTTCTAGGAAAAAATATTGGCTCATCTGAAACTTCATTTTGTAATTCAAATTGTCTTGTAATGATGCAACTCATGAAAAGCATATTTGGTATTAGGTAGTGAAAAAAGTCTAGAATTAAACTGCAAGAGACCTTGACTTTTGTCCTGGGGATTGGTTATCAGGACAGTGAAAAATGAATGGTTTAGCATTTCCATTTGGCACTAATTATGTGTGTGATCTTTGGCAAATTATTTATCCTCAGTTTCTTTGCCTATAAAATTAAGGTAATGGCCTGATGACCTATGACTCGTGACCTGACATAGGAGCAGAATATTTGAAATTGTGCTTACATTGGAAAATCTGGGGCATATGATTCCCACCCATTTAAGATCCCTTCCGATTTTGAAATGCTTTTCTGCTCACAGTGTACTTCATAACAGCATCTTTAGCAAGGATCATTCTGGACCCTTGCCTCTCAAGCTTGATCCCAGATCCCATACTTTAGAGGCACTGCTGGCTTCTGTTTTCTTAGTTACTCGGATAAGGCAGTGCTTAATCATGGGAGCCAGAGGCATAGAAGCTGCTATCAAACTTCTAAAATAATGCTGTGTGTCAGCCATAGCCATGAACACATCTGGGAGAGTATAGCAACCACATGCACAGATGTTTGTACATCTTTGTTTTGCACAGGGAAATATTCGCAGAAACTCTAGTGTGTAACAATCCCCTAATCCCCTAATCCTCTTCATCCAGGGCCTGCTTTAACGTCGATGGAATAAATAGCTGGCTACCTGCACAAATTATGATTTGAGGGCATGCCAGCCAGGGTGCTTCATCCAAAAACACCTACTCCACTGCTTCTAGTCCAGTTTTATTGAGCTTACCTTTGTCTCTTGAAAGCTGCCACAAATGCTTTAAAAACACAAAAAATGGAAAGAAATCTAACCTTACGAGGACAAGGAGCACTCATAGGGTTATAATAGGTCAAGTTCAAATGAAAACACCATGAATGACACATTTGCATCTTCCCATTTCACATTCTCTTTAGTCATTCCTATGTTATCAAGTGTACCATGCTTTAATGTAAGTCACAGGGGTGCCTGGGTGGCTCAGTTGTTTAAATGTCTGACTCTTGATTTTGGCTCAGGTCGTGATCTCAGAGTTGTGAGATCAAACCCCTCATGGGACTCTGTGCTGACTGTGGGGCCTGCTTTAGGCCCCTCTGCTCTCTCTACTCCCTCTGCTCCTCCTCCCCCACTTGCATGCGCTCTCTCTCCCTCTCTCTCTAAGAAGTCCTCTCTCAATTTGTCTGTTCATGTTTGAGTTGCTGTTGAAAAATAGACTTCAGGTTAAGCTTTACTTTGTGCCTGTTTTTAAAATGATTTTTTGGGGGGCACCTGGGTGGCTCAGTGGGTTAAACCCTGCCTTTGGCTCAGGTCATGATCTCAGGGTCCTCTGCTCAGCAGGGAGTCTGCTTCCCTCTCTCTGCCTGCCTCTCTGACAGCTTGTGATCTCTCTCTTGCTGTCAAATAAATAAATAAAATCTTTTAAAAAATAAAATTATTTTTTTATCTGAATCATATTCCATTTTTGGCTATAAGTGTGTTTATAGGGAAACTTATATTTATCTTTTGGTGTCTTGTTAAACAACTACATGTAAAGGCAATAATTAAATTTTTAAATAAGAGATTATGAAAATGTATTAAGTATAGGGGATATTTCTATGCCTTGGCATTGTAAACTATAAACAATGAACAGGCTTTATTTTATCTCAGAGTTCTTAGACCTATTCATAGTTTATAAACATAGTGATGGTTTTAGCTTATAACATAAATTTATCATTTTAAACAGCTTATATTAATTAGTTAGGAAGACAAAAGTAGATTCTAAGAAAACAGAATTCTGAGCATCCCAGATAGATAGTATAGCATGACTTTGGCCACAGCTTGAGTAAGACAAAACTCAGTGGAAGACAAAGACAGTTGCAACAAAAGATGCCCAAACAAATATATGCTTGAAGTTTCAAGAAGTATCATGGGAGGGAGCTCCTGGTTCTCCCTGGGAATGTCAAGGGAGACCTGCCTGAAGTGGGGATGATTCCTGGAGAAATATACACCTGCCATCATGATCATAATCAAGTGAGAGAGGAGGCAGGTGTAGGTAGAAGTGCTGGCTGAGTGCAGGGTACTTAGCCAGCCTGAGAGACTCTAGGAAGCTGCTTGGAGATGGACCCACTGAGGGTTGGAGGAAAGATACGGAGTAGGAGAGTCTTCCATAAAGACAGAGCAGAGGTGTGGGCTTAACTTGTTCAGGGAATGGCAAGTATTCAGAAAGGTCAGGAGACAGGATTGGCGAGGGAGTTGGTAAGGGAAGAGTGAGGGAAAATAAATTCAGGAATGCCATGTGTGATGCACCATGCTGAACATTTGGCATGTATTAGCTCATTTAATCTTCATCTAACTCCATGAAATAGTTAACATTATCTCCATTTTATAGAGGAGGACGTTTATGGAGGAGAACATGTCCTCAGAGTTTTTTATACTCTTCCCTTTAAGATGTAGATCCTAATTCCTCTCCCCCTGATTGTAGGTTAATCACTTGCTTCCACCTAATAAAATATGGCAGAAGTGATGATTTGTGACTTCTGAAACTAGGTCATAAAAAGCATTATGGCCTCCTTGCTCTCTCTCAGATCCTTCACCCTGGAGAAAGCCAGCTGCCATAAGATGAGGACTCTTAAGCAACCCTATGGAGAGGCCCATATGGCAAGAAAGTGAGCCCTCCTGCCAATAGCCATTAAGGAACTGTAGCCTCCTGCCATTGGCTGTGTGCAGGAGCCATTTGGAAAGATCTTCTAGCCCCAGTCAAGCCTTCAAGTGACTGTAGCCTAGCCTCCTCTGCAAACTCATGAGAAATCCTGAGGCAAAACTGCCTAGCTAAATCCCTCCCAAATTCCTGACCCCATACAACCTCTAGCACAATAAGTGTTCATTGTTTTTAAGCTGTTAAACTTGGAGGTGATTTGTTACGCAGTAGGAGATAACTTTTGTCGACTAAGAGACAGCAACATATTCAAGGTCACATAACTCATAAATTACAAATTTGAAATTTGAACCCAGACATTTCAACTCCAGAGTTGACTAACCTATAAATTCCTGCCTTGAAAAGTAGGTGGGGGCCTGTCTTTAGAGATCTAGTGTTAACACACACACACACACACACACACACACACACGTGTATGCACATACACACTTTTTTCCTCCATTTCTTTTCTTTCTTTCTTTTTCTTCCTTCCTTCCTTCCTTCCTTCCTTCCTTTCTTCTTTCTTTTGGACTTTATCTTGATAGTAGGAGTGAACCACTGAAAGCAACTGAGTTTTAATAAGTTTTAGAAAGACCCTTTGGTGTTGAGGCCTGATTATAAGGGGCCACAGCTGGAGTTAGAACAGTGTCAGGTAATAGAAATAATCCAGACAGAGAATGGTGAGGTCTTGGACTAAGGCACAAGATAGAAAAGTTAGATAGGAACGCCTGGGTGGCTCAGTTGGTTAAGCATTCGGCTCAGGTCATGATCCCAGGGTCCTGGGTTAGACTCCCACATCAGGCTCCCTGCTGGCTGGGAGTCTGTTTCTCCCTCTGCCTGCTGTTTCCCCTGCTTGTGTTCTCTCTCCCTCTCTCTCTCTGACAAAATCTTTTAAAAAGGGGAGGGGATGGTTAGACAGGTTCAAGAAGTGTCTAAGAAGTAGACTTGAGGTACTCCTAGGTGGCTGACAAAATGTCTTTGCCACTGGCCTGTGAGAGGGTAGGAGGGGGTGGTAGAGGGACTTTCAGAACTGAGTCATTCCTGGTGCTCCAGTGGGGGAGGGAGGGAGGGGATGTTGGCAGTCAGTGGGAGAGTCGGAGAGGATCCTAATGAGTTCTGCCTTGGACATGGTGCCTTTGAGAGGTCTTTGAGACATTTAACAGACACTTGTGAGGTGTCTTCCCTGGACTGGCATTGCAGAGGAGAGGTCTGAGTTGAAGTGGGGACTTGGGGGACACCAGCCTGCCTTCAGAGGATGCTGAAGGGACAGCGTGGATGACTGCACCCTGAGAGAGTGTGTGCAATGAGGGGAAGAGAGCGCTCTCCAGGGAGAGAGAAGCCAGAGAAGGGAGAACCAGGGCATCTGAAGAGCCCAGGGTAGAGGGAATACCATTAAGGTGTCAAATACAGCCTTGTTTTATGACAAATGCCACTTTATGAGTCTATGAAATGTGGCCAGTGACTGCTAGGGCTGCCACTTGAAAGAGCACCCTGTGGAGAAGCTTCTCACGGAGCCCTCGAGCCCTCGGGCACCTCGAAAGCCTCCCAGTGAACTTCATGTTTGCAGCTGGTCTGCGCTCATGTGCTTACCAGGCTCATTCAGGTTCCACATTTATGCAGAGTTTAGCATCCAGTAGGCATGTACTAAATGACTGTTAGATGAGTAAACGCTTATTAATAAGTGCAAGGCCCTGGGCAGAGCGAGGCTTTACTCGGTTTGCACATGCAGAAGTAATAGAAGAGGACCTCTTGACATGTCCCATGAACTCATGTAAGCAGCCACATGCAGATGCTAATGAGGGTTTGATGTTTTCTACAGAAACACAAAATTTTATTTCTCTCTCATTAGTGTTAACAACAATAAAAAAAAAAAAAAAAGAAGTCAAAGGCCTGGGATTCCAAGATTTTTCCTGGTATTTTAAGATTGAGTTTATAGATGCAGTTTGGAACGTTAACATGGATTAAGCTGAGATCTTTAAAAGGGCTTCTTTAAAAACATGAGCTTCTTTCACCTCCAGCTGTTCTAATGGTAACTTCCTGTCCATCTGGGAGTCATTATTTTTAAAAGTTGTATTTCAGTTAAATGAAATAATGTCGGTGCTTAAACCTTTTCTGTAATTAGATATAGTGATTAGTTTTCTCTTTTAAAATTATGGTTGGGTTTTCAATCAAGAAAACCATGCAAAGTCATAAAATAGTAAGTCCATAGTATAGTTCCAAAAGTCCAAAAACTTTTACAGACTAAAAAATACTGAATTTAAAAAATTAAATTCTGTGGCTTTCATATGAAAGGCAAACAAAATCTCCCACATATTTAAATAATTAAGACAGAAAACTTTAAACCAAGCTTTCAGTGCTGTAGCTCTTTATAGTATAAAAGTTCTGCTATAGAGAAAGACAACTATCATATGATATCCCTGATATGAGGAAGTGGAGATGCAACATGGGGGACTAGGGGGGTAGAAAAAGAAGAAAAGAAACAATATAGATTGAGAGGGAGACAAACCATAAGTGACTCAATCTCACAAAACAAACTGAGGGTTGCTGGGGGGAGGGGGGAGGGAAAAGGGGGTGGGGTAATGGACATTGGGGAGGGTATGTGCTATGGTTAGTGCTGTGAAGTGTGTAAACCTGGCGATTCACAGACATGTACCCCTGGGGATAAAAATATGTTTATAAAAAAAAATAAAAGTTCTGCTATAAATCTGCTGGGTTTATTAACTGCGGATGCTCATTTAGTAGGGCATTAAACATAACATAATGCAACTTACTGAGGGCTTGTTTTCTTCATTTTAAACCTCCCCAAAAGTAAAAAAGACCAGGAAGAGAAAAGAGTTAATTGAGTTCATCTGGATGAACCTCCCATCTCATCCCCCACCTAACCCTTCTTACCCTTAAATCCTGCCATACTCCTTTGTCTCTGTACCCAACCCTTTCCCAGGTCCTTCTCACCTGCCTTGAATCCTAGGCTCTGAAGCTGGGCACTGAGGTTTTCATTCTGTCATTTGATGTTATTTTATAGTCATTTCATGGTTTCTTAGAACTGGTTGGTCTTTACAGTTTGCCTTTCTTCCAGGTTTTAGCTCCGTTTTCCCACAGTGGCTTAAACAATGATGATCATTGGACATCCTGTTTCCAGTACTGTGATGGTTAATTTATGTGTCAGTGTGGTTAGGCTATGACATCCAGTTGTTCGGTCAAATGACCATTAGGATGTTTCTGTGAGACTATTTTTTAGATGTAATCAACACTTAAATCAGTAGATATATGGAATAAAACAGATTATGTGGGAGAACCTCATCCAGTTAGTTGAAGGCCCAGGAGACAGACTGAAGTTCCCCAACTGCAGCTTAGAAGCCCAGCCAGGATTTCCAGCTTGCTGCCCTGTGCATCAGACTTAAGACTACAGTAGCAATTCCTCCAAATTTCTAGCCTTTCTGCCTGCCCAACCTGCAGATTTTGGACTTGTCACCCCCCACTATCACATGAGCCAATTCCTTAAAATCTCTCCTACTGATTCTGGAAATCAGTTGTTCTGGAAAACTCTAATATGAGTATGAAAAATCTGCATTAAAGGATTGATATGATTGTAAGAGATTTTAGTGGGCTATGTCATTCTTACAGTAGTCCTTTGAAGAAAATATCTAGCTACCAATTTGCAAGTGATAACTCCTTAGAGGGGCCTTAAAGAATTAATCAGTCAGCCATTGGCCCTCTCTCCAAACCATATTAAACTAATGCTTCATTGATTTTTAAAAACATTTTACTTGGAAATAATTTCAAACTTACAGAAATGTTGCAAGAAAAAGAATAGTACAAAAAAAAAAAAAAAGAATAGTACAGAGAAGGGGCACCTGGGTGGTTCAGTCTTTTAAGCATCTGTCTGCCTTCGGCTCAGGTCATGATCCTGGTGTCCTAGGATCGAGCCCATGTCAAGATCCATGTCGAGACCCATCTCAGGCTTCCTGCTCAGTGGGGAGTCTGCTTTTTCTCTCTCCCTCTGCCTCTCCCTGCTTGTTATCTCTCTCTCTTGCTTACTTTCTTTCTCAAATAAAATCTTCGAAAAAAGAATAGTACAGAGAAAACCCATATACCCTCTACTGGGGTTCATCTGCTTTACCCATTTAACTTTATCATTGTGCACACATTGTCTCTCTTCCTATATACATACACACACATACACACACACACAATTTCTTTTTCTGAACCATCTGAGAGTAACTTGTATGTACCATAACTCTTCGAAATACATCAGTGTGAATTTCATAAGACTAGGTAGAGTCTCTTACTAATCTAGTTATCAACTAAAATAAATTTAATATTGCTATAATATTTGCATCTAGTCCATAGTCTGTATTCCAGTTGTAGTCATTGGTCTAATATCGTCCTATAAAGCATTTTTTTTTCGTTCGTAGAGGATCAAGTTATCATGTTTCTCTAATCTGGAACGTTTCCACAGCCTTTCTTTGTCTTGTATGAGATAGATGCCACCAATTTAATGCAAAATTTCTAGGAAAATTGTCCAGCTAATGTTGGCTTTAACAAAACTTAGAGTCAGAGATAAATCAATGCAAGATGTAATTTTCCTCCTGGGACTTAATTAGGATCACACAAAATTCTGGATAGGAAACACATACCCTAATAATGCCTGACTAAATCAGTTTATGGTCCTGTCTTCTGTAATACGCTTTCCTAATCTTTGCCGTGGGCACAGTCAGTGGGCAAGACAGACCCTGCATCTGAAGTTCTGTGACTAAGAGGTTTTCTGAATTGAGCTGGGCCTGGCAATTAAAACCAGATATGCTTTTCAGTTAATTAGTTCATAACATAAAAGAACACTTTAAGAGCTTGAGTTTTTTAAAAGTTAATGAGAAGACATTAAGGTCACCGGGAATAGGCTTTTCTAAAATATGTTTCCTTCAGCTTAATATATTTTCTAAAAAATTAATTAAGCTAGGGGCACTTGGATGGCTTAGGTCAGCATCTGACTCTTGATTTCAGCTCAGGTCATGATCTCAGGGTGGTGACATCAAGCCCTGCGTGGAGCCCTGCATTGGACTCCATGCTCAGCAGGGAGTCTGCTTAAGATTCTCTCTCTCCCTCTGTCCCCTCCTCAAACAAATAAATAAATAAATCTTAAAAAAATAAAAAACCAAAACAACTAATGGAGCTAGGTTTAGCCCACGGCAACCTTGGCTTTTTCTTTTTTCTTTTCTTCCTTTTTTTTTTTTTAAACAGAGGGCAACATTTGATTAATTACTATTCATCCAAAAATACTAGTCAATGGGAATAACCCAGTATATATATAAAGACAGATGACATTAGTTAACCAGGAACAAAAAAATTGCATGATGTAGTACAGTTAGCTAAGAAAAAATTCCTCATTTTGAAATACATTTTTATGCAATGTCGTATGGTTTAGTTAAAATCATTGTCATGGTACCTTTTGGTCCAAAAACAAGTCATATAGGGTGTCATGTAACGTCTTCACTTTGGCTGACTCACTGTTTTGGCATTGTTTTTGCTGCAGACATATATAGAGATGGTTCATGTCATACTTTAGAAAACTCTTTGGACAATAGAACAGAAAGAACACAGTTCAGGAGACTTCTGAATTATTAGATTTTTTGAAATACAATTTATTTAAAGGCATATTCTGTGAGCAATGCAAATAACTAAGTTTTTTTTAAACAGGAAAAATATTAAATTAGAATTTGATGGGGGTGGGGAGGGTGTATATGTTTAGGTGATTAACAGTTAGCTGATTACCAGTCAGAAATCCCCAAGTAGTAGATAGTATTTTTGTGAGAAAGATTTTTTTTTTATAAAGAGGGCAATCTTTTTTTTTTTAAGATTTTTTATATATTTATTTGGCAGAGAGAGATCACAAGTAGGCAGAGAGGCAGGCAGAGAGGGTGGGGGAAGCAGGCTCCCTGCTGAGCAGAGAGCCAGATGTGGGGCTTGATCCCAGGACCCTGAGATCATGACCTGAGCCGAAGGCAGAGGCTTAACCCGCTGAGCCACTCAGGCACCCCGAGAAAGTTTTTTTTTTTTGTTTTACTTAGAAAACTTGATGAATCAAATGATTGCCATTTAAAAAATGAATACCATTCTCATTTAGAAACCAACTAATTGTGGGGCCTATAACCAAGGTCAGGAAGTTAATAATAAAGTTTATTAAGACAAATGACTCACTTGCTTGGGAAATCCAAATGACCTTGGGTCCAAGGAAGCTCTCCTAATACTAAGTGTAAAGCATCTCTGATGAAACGGATGTTTCCAGAAATATTTCTACAGTATTTTCTGTTATTGACCATACGGGAGATTAGAAAGGCACTTGCTCTCTGTTAGTGAGAGCCACACAGGCTTCCCTGGGACATCTTGACAAAGGACAAAGACATACTTCTTTCTCACTGGGTAAAGACGATGAATTGTTTCCTTCTGAATGAGTCTGTACCACTGAATGCAGAAAGCAGTCATGTGCCAGGAATAAGTTCTGGCCCTTGGCTTCCTGCTTCTTCCAAGTGGTTTTCCATCCCTTAAGGCACCAAATGGAATTCAGAGAGGCTGCTCCTGACATCATCCCAAAGAGACGGCTCCTCCAGAGGCATGCAGACACACTCTGATATCTAGGGCGTTTTCTCTGCTAAGCACAGGCAAGATTACATTGCACCAACATCCCACGTCGCCTACACTTCAGCAGCCTCCTCCACTTTCTCTGAGTGCCACGGCCTAGTACCACAGCCCTGAGAAACCATGCATGTGTCTGAGGATCCTCCAGAGTGGGAGGGAAAAGTGGGTAATAGATGCCTATTTCAAAACAAGAGAGCAGGTGTGTGTGTTTTGCTGAGGGTATGGGGTGGGTAGAAGTGTGTTGGGTCTGGGGTGAGGTGAACTGACGGAGATGGTAAATGGGTCTAGGATTTTGGATCGCCTACAACAGCATTTCAGGCCTTGGGTATTGCTTTTTAAGTCACCACCTATAATTTCTTTTCCATTCTCCTAAGAGAGCTCAAGTATGATCATTAAATTTTCTTTTAGAAGATTATGAACCTAGGGCTCAACCACTGTTAGATTTTATTTACCAGAATGCAATGAAATGATTAAATAAATTATTAGTGACTTTGCCAGTAACTGTGACTCCTGTGGGATTATTACTTTTGAAACGCTAATTTTTTTAAACTTCCAAGATTAATTCTGATATGTGTTAAAAATTACTCTGAAGAATTATTCTAAATTTTTAAATCTTAGCTTACTTAAAATAAATTATAATTTTAAAACTCTATTTTAAATATATAATATATAATGTAGGTATATTATATATTTAATGTATATTAATATATACTAATATAAAATATATAAAATATTAAATTATATGTTATGAATAATTTTAAAATTATTTTGAGATTTTATTTATTTTAAATATTTATTTATTTGAGATAGAGAGTGAGAGAGAGGCAGACTCCCCACTGAGAAGGGAGTCTGACGCAGGACTCAATCCCAGGACCCCAAGATCATGACCTGAGCTGAAATCAAGAGCCAGGTGTTCAACTGACTAAGTCACCCAGGTGCCCCAAGATTTATTTTTGTTAAAACAGTAAAGAATACTCTATTCAGGACCCTTGTAGTAAGAGCATTGCAGTGGGGAGAGAGATGGTGCTCAACTCCAAATACAATAAAGACAACTGGTATCTTAACAGAGAGAAGGTGTCAGTGGATGGAAAATTACCAAGAGGAGACATCAAAGATGGGGGAACTTGCCAAACCACCTTAACAGGATTCTTGCCAAAGGCAGGACAAAGACATCCACATCAAAGCTGGGGCATGAGGAACTCTATGCCAGCAAGGATGAAGGCCATGGCTAAGGCCTAGTCGAGAAAAGGTTTCTGAGGAACCTGACTGAAGTTTGGTCAAGGAGAATCCTTGTCATATGTAATAAATCTTGTTTTCCACTGCAGAAAGGAGAGTGGGGTGGGGCACCTAGGTGGCTCAGTTGGTTAAACTTCTGCCTTTGGCTTGCGTCATGATCCCAGGGTCCCAGGTCGGGCTCCCTGCTCCATGGGGAGTCTGCTTCTTCCTCTCCCCCTGCTTGTGCTGTCTCTCTCTCTTGCTTGCTCACTCTCTCTCTCTCTCTCTCAAACAAATAAAATCTTTAAAAAGTTGGGGGCAGTGGAGACTGTGGTACAGTTAATCAGAGATGGGGCAAAGCCTTTCTCAGACTTGTGCTTGGGAAGTAATTCATACAGGGTTGCAATTGAGGGCCCAGTGTTCTCTTCTGAAGGGTGGCCTCAAATGCTGCCAGAGGGCCAGCAGTGTCAGCAGCTGGGCCAGCCAGAGCTCACAGACCTTCTCACTGTGGCCCACCCCAGCTAGTCCAGCCAAACAAATTGCTGTTAAACTAAATCCAAGGATTATTTGTTGTATATGGTGTAAGAAAGTAATACGGTTTGATTCTTTTGCATGTACCTGTCCAGCAGCTGGACCACTTTCTTACACCATACACAAAATAAACTCAAAATGGATTGAAGACCTAAATGTGAGACCTGAAACCATAAAACTCCTAGAAGAAAACATGGGAAGTAATTTCTTTGGCATTGGCCATGGACATATTTTTCTAGATATGTCTCTTCAAGCAAGGGAAACAAAAGCAAAATTAAATTATTGAGATTACACCAAAATAAAAAGCTTTTTGCACAGCAAAGGAAACCATCAACAAAAAGGCAGTGTACTGAAGGGGAGAAGATTTTTGCAAATGATATATCCAATAAGGGGTTAAAATATATAATGTACAACTCAACACCAAAAAAACAAATAATCCGATTATAAATGCGCAGAGGACCTGAATAGATATTTTTCAGAGAAAGACATATAGGTAGAAGGCTAACAGACACACAGAAAAGATACTCAACATCACTAATCACCAGGGAAATGCAAATCAAAATCACAGTGAGATATCATCTTACAACTGTCAGAACAGCTAGAACAAAAAAGACAAGAAATAACAAATGTTGGCAAAGATGTAGAGAAAAAGGAACCCTCATGCACTGTTGGTGGGAATGTAAATTAATGCAGCCACTGTGGAAAACAGTATGAAGGTTTCTCAAAAAATTAAGAATAGAATTAGCATATGATCCACTAATTCCATCCCAGGCTATTTGCCCCCTAAAAAAACAAAAAACACTAATTTGAAAAGATACATGCACTCATATGTTCATTGTAGTGTTATTTACAATAGCCAAGATATAGAAGCAACCTCTATCCATTGATAGATGAATGGATAAAGACGTGGTATACATTATACACACATGTACACACACACACACACACACACATAATGAAGTATTACTCAAACATAAAAAAGAATGAGATCTCATCATTTGTAATAACATAGATGGACCTGGAAGTTATAGTGTTAAGTGAAATAAGTCAGAGAAAGATGAATACCATACGCTTTCACTCATAGGTGGAATTTAAGAAACAAAACAAAGAAAAAGACAGAAAAAACCCAGACTTTTAAATATAGAGAAGAAACTGGTGGTTACCAGAGGGGAGGTTGGTGGGGGAGATGAGTGAAATAGATAGCACGATCAAGATGAGCACTGAGTAATGTGTAGAAGTGTTGTTGTTATTGTTTTTAGATTTTGTTTTTTTTTAAGTAAACTCGCCACCCAAAATGGGGCTCAAACTTAAAACCCCCATGATCAAGAGTCTGATGCTCCACTGACTGAGCCCTCCAGCTGCCCCAATGTGTAGAAGTTTTGAATGATTATATTGTACATCTGAAACTATTATCACACTGTATGTTAGTTATACTTAAAAAACAACAACAACAAAAACTAGATCCTGGGAGTCTGGGAAGTCCTTATTATTGCATGTCTCAGAGTCAAAATCGAAGAATCAGATCACATTTTATTACTATTATGTATTTTTTTTAAATTGGAACTATATTTTAAACGATCTTGTGTGGTAATCACCTCAAAAGCTTGTTCAGTTTTGTATGTGTGGTAAGCATAAAATTTATCATTTTAACTTTAAAAAAGTTTTTTTATTTCAACTTTTTTTGAGTATATAGTTCAGTGCCATGAAAGCACATTCACATTTACCACTATCCATTTCTAGAACTTTTCCGTCATCCCCAGATTAAATACTAACTCCCAATTGCCCCCTCCCTTTAGTCTGTGGCAACTATTGTTCTACCTTCTGTCTCTATGAATTTTACTTGCTCTAGGCATCTCATAGAAGTGGAACCATACATTTGTCCTTTTATGACAGGCTTATTTCACTTAACATAATGTCTTCAAGATTCATCCATGTTATAATATGTGTCAAAATTTCCTTCCTTTTTTTAAGGCTAATATCCCATTGTAGGTATATATTGTATTTTGTTTATACATTCATTTGTCAAAGTACACTTGAGTTACTTTTAGTTTTTGGCTTTTGTGAATAATGCTACTATGAATATGGATGTAAAAGTATCTGTTTGAGTCCCTGCTTTCACTTCTTCTGGGTATCTACTAGAAGTGGAATTGCTGGATAATTTGGTAATTATATTTTCAGTTTCTTGAGGAACCATCATACTGTATTCTACAGTGTCGGTACCATTTTACAGTCAGACCTGCAGTACACAGGCGTTCTGGTTTCTCTGTAACCTTATCTACCCTCCCTCCCTCCCTTCCTTCCTTCCTTCTTTCTTTCTTTCTTTCTCTCTCTCTCTCTCTCCCTTCCTTCCTTCCTTCTGTCCTTCCTTCCTCTTTCCTCTTTTTTCCTTCCTTCCTTCCTCCACCTTCCTTCTCTCCTTCCTCCTTCCCTTCTTCCTTCCCTTCCCCCTCCCATTCCTTCCTCCCTCCCTCCCCCTTCCCTCCCTTTCTTTCTTTCTTTCTAGCCATCCTGATGGGTGTGAAGTGATATCTCATGGTTTTGATTTGTATTTCCCTGATGATTAATGATGTTGAACATCTTTTCATGTGGTTATACATACCATTTGTATATCTCCTTTGGAGAAATATCTGCTCTAATCCTTTGCCTATTTTTAAAATGAGTTGTTTGGGGGTTTTTTGTTGTTGAGTGTAGGAATTCTTATATGTTCTGTATATTAATCTCTTATCAGACATATGATTTGCAGATGTTTTCTCCCATTCTGTTGATTGCCTTTTCACTCTGTTGGTAGTATCCTCCGATACATAAAAGTTTTCAATTTTGATGAAGTACAATTTATTTGTTTTTGTTGTCTGTGTTTTGGTGTCATATCAAATAATTCATTGCCATGAAGCTTTTGCTCTGTTTTTTTTTCTAAGAGTTTTAGGTCTTTGATGCATTTTGAGTTATTTTGTATTTGGTATAAGGTTTGGGAGCGGTTTCATTCATTTGCATATGGATTTTCAGTTTTCCCAGCACCATTTGTTGAAGGCTGTCATTTCCCTATTGGGTACTCTTGGCATCTTTGTTGATCATTCAGTTTTATCTTACGTTAAGAAGAGGAAACTGGGGGTACCTAGGTGGCTCAGTGGGTTTAGCCTCTGCCTTCAGCTCAGATCATAATCTCAGGGTCCTGGGATTGAGCCCCACATCGGGCTCTCTGCTTAGCAAGGAGCCTGCTTCCCCCTCTCTCTCTGCCTGCCTCTCTGCCTACTTGTGATCTCTCTCTCTCTCTCTGTCTAATAAATAAATAAAATCTTTAAAAAAAAAGAGGAAACTGTTAGAATTGCATTACTTTTAGGTGTGCGTTTCACTTTTTTTTTTAAAGATTTTATTTATTTATTTGACAGAAAGATCACAAGTAGGCAGAGAGGCAGGCAGAGAGAGAGGGAAGCAGGCTCCCCACTGAGCAGAGAGCCTGATGCAGGGCTTGATCCCAGTATGCCGAGATCATGACCTGAGCTGAAGGCAGAGGCTTAACCCACTGAGCCACCCAGGTGCCCTGTGCATTTCACTTTTAAATAATTTTTCAAAATCTATTCATCCACCAAAGTTTTTCGCCAGCCTCTGCTAGTCAATGGGTATAGTGACTTTACCTCTACTAGGGGTGACAAGGGCTGGGCCTATGAAGGATTCTGCCAGTTTGATGATACTTGTATGGTTTGAGAAAACCCAGACCTTTCCAAATTTTCTTCTTTAGGTAGCCTACAGATTGAGCTTTCCTCCTAAGGAATATATTCCTTTAGTTTAATGAACCTTTAAAATGCTAGTACACATGGGAGGAATAAAAAACACTAGTCATTTACATGCCAGTGTGGATTCATTTACAACATTACATTCCTTACACCTGATTAACTAAGAAGGGAATTTTAACTTCAACTTTATTGGAAAATTGGAGAGAAGTAGAGCAAGAGGAGAAAGGAAGAACACTGCTTTAAGGAAAAGGCCACATTCCAAGGAGGGCAGGCCTAGGTTTGGTGCTACTATGGACTGCATGAGGCACTGAGCAGAAGAGAAAACTGTGGCCCAGAAGGGGAAGTAGGAGAATCTAAAGATAAATTTTGCCTACTTCACAGCTGTGTCAGGGATAGTCTCTGGAAGCGAGCATGAGTAATCCATAGATGTGAGTGCATGACCCAGACCCATCTCTTTCATATTCATCTTAAAGCAATAGCATATATTTCTCTAGACTTGGCAGTACTTCTTTTAGTTATTTTCTCACAGTCCTTCTTTTAGGGAAAACATGAGAAGATTACAGTGCTAAAAAACACCTAACAGAGGAGTTTCTCTCTGTGACCCTCACCTCACCTCTACCTCCAACACACACACACACACACACACACACACACACACGCATCTCTCCTTGGGATTTGTCATGATTTTGTAATTATTGTAATTTGAGGTGATTATGCATTAAATAGCAGATACATTTAAAATGTACACTATACCATTGAAGCTGGGATACCTCTGATGAGCACTAGATATTTTTAATGGTTACACTGATACATTTCAAGAATTAGGGTATTTTTAAAATTATTAAAGACTGACATTCTGTCCTGAAAGATTCTGTTTCTAGTCAAAATCTTCTCTACAACACAGTTATTTCTGAAGCACTTTTTATTCACAAAGGAAAAGATTTGCCTAGATCACATTCAAAGTTTGTATATCATTAATACCTTAGTAGTCTCATTAATGTGGCCTCAGAAGACTTGACCATTGCTGGATGTTAGTCTCAGAAAAAGTACCACTGAGGTCAAAGCCATCCTTTCTTAGTTCTCTGCTAAGACTTTTCCCTCTTCTATTACAGAACTACTTCTCTGTCACTTCTTGGTCTTCGTTATAGGAGAGTTGACTTGTGACACTAGAGTATAAGATACCACATATCACTCTAGCCAATGCTTTTTGTCTAACAAATCACACTTCACTCAGAAGTTAATGAGAGAGGCTGTCTTGTGTTATCATGAGGAAATGGGGGTTTCCACTTTCGATTATCTTTTAGCCAGCATCTACTTTCTTTTTTTTTTTTTTTTTGACTTACATTGTCCAACTCCAGGACCCCAAATCTCGTGACTAATTTCCCTTACTCTTAGATAGCCTATATGACCATCCCCTTAACATGCTACCTTTTTAAAAAGTACATAACAAAAGATATGCTTTAACACAGTAGTGGTTGTCTTGCTTGATTAGCTTATATAGTTCCTTTATTTGCATTTTGAAGAATGCATTTTTCCCTGTTTGGAATTATTACTATTATTTGAGGTAATCTCTGACTAAAATAATACAATAGCTAATAAGTTTTTTAGTAGGGTAGAATGGATTGGAAAACATCTTTAACTTTGGGATAAGATATCTCAGGCAACATTTTCCTTTTAATGATTCCAGTTTGGTAGTATGGGAATATGGGTATGTCCAAACTTATAAAATTGTATACATTAAATACGTGGAGGGTTTTTTTGGTATCAGTTATGTCTAAGCATAATTGTTTATTTAAAAAAATAGTAACTCTGGAGGCCCCTGGGTGGCACAGTTGGTTAAGTGCCTGACTCTTGGTTTCGTCTCGGGTCATGATCTCAGGGTTGTGAGATTGAGCCCTGTGTCGGGCTCCCTGCTCAGGAGGGAGTCTGCTTAAAACTCTCTGCTTCTTCCTCTGCCCCTCGCACCCTGTGCTCTCTCTTTCAAATAAATAAATAAATTTTTAATAATAATAATAACAACAACTTTGTTTCTGTCAAGTAAACATAGACTCAGTCTTGCTCCCCCTCTCCGTAAAATAGATTCTAGTAAATGGAAAGAGATACCATATTCATGGATTGGAAGACTCAATGTTGTCAAAATGTCAGTGTTCCCCAAGTAGTGTAGAGGCTGAATACAATCACAGTCTTAATTCTAGCAGGCTTTTTAATGTAGAAATTGACAAGATGTTTCTAAGCTCTATATAGAAATGCAAAGGATCTAGACTTGCCAAAACAATTTTTTAAGAAGAATAAAAGTAGAGGATGTAAGTTATCTGACTCAAGATTTACAGTACAAAGCTACAATAATCTGAACAGTGTGGTAATGTCAGAAGAGAGAAAAGTGTGGTATAAGGATAGAAATAGATCCTCACTTATTGGGCAATTGATTTTTGTCAAATGGGCAAGGTAATTCAATGAGGAAACAATAATGTTTTCAACAAATGGTGCAGGAATAACTGGATTACCACTTTTAAAAAATGAACTTAGACCAATACCTCACATTATATATCAAACTTCATTTAAGATAGAGCCTGGACCTAAACGTAAAAGTTAAAATTATAAAGTTTTAGAAAGAGAACATGAAGTAGGGATAGGCAACTATTTTTTAGATTGGATTCAGAAAGCAATCGCCACAAAAGAAAAATTTACAAATTATATTTCTTCAAAATTAAATGTTTTTTATCAAAAACACTATTAAGAAAATAAATAAGCAATCAATAGCCTGAAGGTGTGGCAAAATGTATATATAATAAAGGACTTGTATCCTGAATATCTGTGTGTATGTGTACGTGTGTGTATGTAGATATACATGCATATACATATAAAGAACTATATAATGCAGTAATAGAAACAATCCACTTTTCACGCACGTGGGTGGCTCTGTCAGTTAAGCATCCAGGTCTTGACTTCAACCCAGGTCATGATCTCAGGGTCAGGAGATCCAGCCCCATGGCGGCTCTGTGCTGGGAGTGGAGCCTGCTTAAGATTCTCTCTTTCCCAAGATATATGCCAAATGACATATCAGATAAAGGCTACTATCCAAAATCTATAAAGAACTTATCAAACACAACACCCAAAGAACAAATAATCCATTGAGAAATGGGCAGAAGACATGAACAGACATTTCTGCAAAGAACACATCCAAATAGCCAACAGACACATGAAAAAGTGCTCTGTATCTCTTGGCATCAGGGAAATACAAACCAAAACCACAATGAGATGCTACCTCATACCAGTCAGAATGGCTAAAATTAACAAGTCAGGAAACAACAGGTGTTGGCGAGGATGCGGAGAAAGGGGAACCCTCCTACACTGTTGGTGGGAATGCAAGTTGGTGTAGCCACCCTGGAAAACAGCATGGAGGTTCCTCAAAAAAGTTGAAAATAGAGCTACCCTATGACCCAGCAATCGCACTACTGGGTATTTACCCTAAGGATACAAATGTAGTGATTCAAAGGGGCACCTGCATCCCAATGTTTATAGCAGCAATGTCCACAATAGCCGAAGTGTGGAAAGAGCCCAGATGTTCATCGACAGATGAATGGATAAAGAAGATGTGAGATATAGATGTATATAGATATAGCTATAGATATATATGGATACAGATGTACACACATATACACAATGGAATATTACTCAGCCATCAAATAATTTTTGCCACTTGCAACAACATGGTTGGAACTAGAGGGTATTATGTTAAGCAAAATAAGTCCGAGAAAGACAATTATCATATGATCTCACTCCTATGTGGAATTTAAGAACCAAGACAGAGGATCATAGGGGAAGACATGAAAAAAATGAAACAAGACAAAACCAGAGAGGGAGACAACCCATAAGAAGCTCTTAATCTCAGCAAACAAACTGAGGGTTGCTGGAGTGGAGGGAGTGGGAGGCATAGGGTGGCTGGGTGACAGACATTGGGGAGGGTATGTGCTATGATGAGCACTGTGAATTGTGTAAGACTGATGAATCACAGACCTATACCTGTATCCCTGAAACAAATAATACATTATATGTTAATTTAAAAAAAGATTCTCTCTCTGCCTTTCCCTCTGACCCTCTGCTCACAGGAATGCATGTACTGTCTTTAAAAGAAAAAAATAGGGGCGCCTGGGTGGCTCAGTGGGTTAAAGCCTCTGCCTTTGGCTCAGGTCATGATCTCAAGGTCCTGGGATCGAGCCCCATGTCGGGCTCTCTGCTCAGCAGGGAGCCTGTTTCCCTTCCTCTCTCTCTGCCTGCCTCTCTGCCTACTTGTGATCTGTCTGTCAAATGAATAAATAAAATCTTTTTAAAAAATAAATAAACACACAATCCACTTTTTAAAAGATGGACAGAAACCTTCAACCAATACTTCACAAAGGAAAATGTATGAATGGTCAGTAAGCACACAAAAAGATGGTCAACATCATTAGTCATCAGAGAAATGCAAATTAAAACCACAGTGAGCTAGAGCTATATACCCAGTAGAATGGAAAAAATTAAGAAGACTGATAATAGTAAATTCTGGTGAGGCTATAAGCAACTCTAATCCATTACAGTGGAAATATAAAATAGTACATCCACTTTGGAAAAAGGCTTAGCAGTTCTACCAACCTTTTTTTTTTTTTTTTTTAAAGATTTCATCTATTTGACAGACGGAGATCACAAGTAGGCAGAGAGGCAGACAAAGAGGGGGAAGCAGGCTCCCTGCAGGGAGCCCGATCCGATCCCAGGACCCCGGGATCATGACCTGAGCCGAAGGCAGAGGCTTTAACCCACTGAAGCCACCCAGGCGCCCCTACCAACCTTTTGACTTAGAAATTCGACTCCTAGGAAAAATGAACCAGCTATTCATAAAAAGGCTTGTACAAGAATGCTCATAGTGAGTAAATTTATAATAGCTCAGAATGGGAACATCCCAAACGTGGATTGATAGAAGATTGGATAGACAAATTGTGTTGTATTCATACAAGGAATGAACCACTGATACATTCAACAACATGGGATAGATCTCAAAAATATGCTGAGCAAAATTTAGACTCCAGAGGACATTTTGTGTGATTCCACTTATAGAAATTCTAGAAGAGGCAAAAATGAGGTGGAAAAACCAAAAAATGAAAGCAGTGGTTCCCCCTGGGGAAGGAATTTGACTGGGGATAGATGGGGCGGCACTTCTGGGATTTGGAAATGTTCTGAATTATAAGAGAAGTGTAGATTACATGCAGATATCCATTTGTTAAATGGTACATCTGAGATTTGTGCATTTCCATGTATGTTTATTTTTACCTCAAGAACAGGCAAAAAAATAGGAGTAGGTTGAGGTAAAGATGATACAGGAATGGCAGGATATTGGTAATTGTTAAAATTGTGAGATGGGTACTTGGACATTCTATCTCATTTACTTTTATCCGTGTTTGAATTCTTTATAATACTTTAAAAAAGTGTTTATGAAATATAAGAAGTTAATTGGATGGATGGATAATGGATTGCCCTTGTTGCTGTACTTTCCTTGGGTATTCAGTTGTCCATATTAATGGTGTAGAACTTTAAGATCATGAGCTTTGGAACCACTGATTAGCTGCATGGATTTAAGAAAATTCCTTGGTTTCCCCATAGTCCAGCTAGCTCCCTTTGTGAGGCTTCAGTGAGATGAAATACACGTAAAGTGCTTTGCCAAGTTCTTGCTCAACAAATGTTGGTTATTACCACTAGTGGAGGGAAAATGGGGCAGAGATCATGTTTAAAAAAAAAAAGTACTCTTATTTAGTTTGTTTTCTGTTTAATTTGAGTGGGACTGTGCCCACTGCTTAGGGAATGGATACGGTGGAGTCACACAATGGAAGGTGGCCTGAGAAGAAATCACACAAGGGTGCCTGCCCTTGTAGCAAATCCTTCTGCTTCAAGTTTAACTTGACAGTCAACACCTAAACACTGTCTACCTGAGACCATCTTCAAATCCCTAACATAAAACATGAAAAATAATAACACAGACAATCCTAAAATTTTTTTATTGTTTGTTTGTTTTTTGAATTTGTGCCTACTGTTTTCTTTTAAGGGCACCTGTCTCTGGGATGTTTCGCTTAGGCTAGTATTTAAATTGGCTCTGTTTTCTAACTTCAAAACAGCTAGTAGTAGGGAAAGAAGGCTAAGATTTTTGTACCTAAAAATAGCAAAATAAATAATCCCCAGCTGGCTAATAAAAAAGCAAGCATGTAACCATACTCAGTCTCAGGCCTGGAGTACACATCCTTGACTTTCTTCCCTTCAGAACTGTCCCCTCCATGTTTTTACATTGTTAAAGGCTAATCCTTTTCTTTGTGGCTGCAACTCTTTCCCTCACTTATTCAGGGAATGCATCAGAGGCACTGGGAGGTAAGGATAAGCATTGCCCTCTTAGTTCCAGGGCTGGGAGACACTTGGGAAATAATAAGTAGCTTGTGAGGACACAGAGGGCTGTCCGGAAAGGCCTCTCCTAGACGTCTTGAGCACAGGCCCTGGCGGATGAGAAGGGCCCAACTGGTCCATTTTTCTTGCTTTACAGAGTGTTGGTTATAGTGTTAGGTTTTTGGTGTCATTTTTTTTTAGAGAACCTAAATGGAATTTGCCAGAAAGGGTTGGCTTTGAAGACTTAATTGTGGCAATCATGTTTCCAAATCCCTTACAGAGATCTGAGTACCACAATATATTTTGTTTCAGAAAAGCAGATTTAGGCACATCTGCTCAGGGTCGAAGTTCTCCACACACCCTTTACTGTGTTGCTGAGATTCCCACGCTTCAGCAGCCTTGCTGGATGGGGTGATTTCTCTCCTTCCCTTCAGACCTCCCCTGAGGACGTGCTCACGTGCTCATGTCTGTTTCTGGCCCTTTCCCACCTCTCCTGAAATGTAAGGAGCATCTTTTAAAATGGACATTGGCCTTCCCATGGGTCTTCTGTGACTTCTCATTTTTGGAAGCTTCAATGTGTTTTATTCCTTTATCTTGTACTTCTGTAAAACTTTTTTGTTGCTTTCTCATCTTTGTTCCTCCACTGCTTCTTGATAATACAAGAATTTATGCTAATTAAAGTGATAGCTGATGCTTTACATGTGCATATTATTTTCTGGTTTATTTAGGGTGATTTTCCGTAGTTTGTCTCCCTCACATTCTGGCTTCCTCATCTGTACTTCTGAAACAGTTGGCTTAATTTTGCTTCACTTGAGTAACTCAAACACATACTCAGTTACTTCACAGGATCTCTCTTGAGTATTTCCATCGGTTTCTTTTTAAAGAAAAAAAAATATTTTAGGGATAAAATACTTAGGGATTAAATATTTAAACATATTTAGGGATTGAATGTTTTCAAAAATATTTTTTGAGCTCCTGCTGTTTCCTCATGTTAAGATTGTGATTTTCTCACTGACCTGGATCCTTGTTTCCAACACTTTTTCCTGAACTTTTCTCCACATCCTTCAAGGCCTGCCACTGGGGTACCCCTAGTCAGGCAGTTCCTGGGGTTGCTCTGACCCCCAGTGCTCTGTGACTCGTGAGCACTTATCACCTCCATCAGCCCCTTGGCAGTTAGTCATAAACGGCCGCGCACATGTACCAAACTTCTAGCGTAATTGTGCTGCATGACGTGGTTATGACTCTTCTCATCTCTGGGCCCTGATTCAGTGCTCAGAATATTAGATTTATTAAAAAGATAATAGCTCCTTGCCTCTACTGCTCCATCTTCAGCTTCAGCAACCTACTTTGGTTTTCATCTCTCCAGAAGTGTTTCTTCCCTTTCTCAGAACAATTGTCAACCATGCAGCTTTACCTGCCTCACTGAGGAATACATCTAAATGAGTAGATCTCCTAGAACAAAATGAGCTGACCAGCCTCCAGTGATCTGTGACCTTGTACTTGGAGACAGAACTCAATTAATTATGTGCCTAACAACAGTTATCATACACATCTCCCCTCCCCCACCCACTTTTAAAAATAGTTGCCTGGCAGATTGCAAAGGATTATACCCCGGCTTTTATGGAACACAACTTCTTAGTGTAATTTCTTCCTTTTTTCTTTTCTTTTCTTTTTAAGATTTTATTTATTTATTTGAGATAGGGAGAGGGAGAAGCAGACTCTCTGTTGAGCAGAGAGCCTCACACTGGGCTCAATCCCAGGACCCTGAGATCATGGCCTGAGTCGAAGGCAGAGGCTCAACCAACTGAGCCACCCAGGCACCCTCTTACTGTAACTTCCTAGAATATAAACCAAGGGCGAGGTTTATATTCAAATCTCATAGGTTTAGAAGTCATTTTTGTTTAGAGATCAACATGGTTTCATCTCAGGCGGTTCTTGGAACTAGAGGAAACATTGTTAATTCATGTTGTTTGCCTTAAAAAAAAAAAAACAAACAAAACTAGAACGCCTGCATTCCACAGATTTGCCTTAACCAGTGATGATTAAAGAAAACATCTGTCCACTTCCCTTTTTAGAGATCTTCATAGCAGGAATTCTGGGTATGTGAAGAGGCAAGTTGATGGTATAAACCTCTCTCTAGGACAGCAGGATCTAGACAGGGCGTCACAAGGAACTTAGTTCCAGCTTCCTCTAAGACTAAGTAGAAGGTATTTACTCTTCATTATGTGTTCCTTTCAACAAAATTTATGAGAAAGCAAAAAGAAGTTTCTAAACTACTGCCAGATGGCAAGTGCTTGGAGCGATGAAAGGAGGCTAAAAACCCAATCAAAAAAGATGACACATTTAGGAAAAGACAGGCCTCTTTTGAGAGCACCTGAAACTAAAGCATTGTTTCCAAGGATCGGAAACAGAAGCATTTGTAAAACTTCAAAAAACTTTGAAGACATAGGCTATTTTTACAAATTTATTTCTTGAGTTGGAGATTCAGAAATAAAACTCAAACCTGAGTGACAAAGATGACCTCAAAACAGTCTCCTATTTTCGGCCTATTCTGTGCTCTCATTAGCTAAGTTTCTTTCCTGTTGAGGCTGTTTGTGAAGAGCTAGCTTCCTTTTCCCCATCTTTGGTACAGATCAATTGGTACTGCCCCCCCCCCCCCCCCCCCCCC
>PISX010000058.1:0-134546 GCA_004024625.1 Mellivora capensis | reverse complement strand
GACATTTTCAAAACAAACAAAATAGGCTCCAGGCATTTTCGAGATTGTTCTGCTACATAGCAGTGGGTTTTTTTGTTTGTTTTTTTCTTAAATATTTTATTTTTATTTATTTGACAGAGAGAGATTACAAGTAGGCAGAGAGGCAGGCAGAGAGAGAGGAGAGCAGGCTCCCCGCTGAGCAGAACACCTGATGCGGGACTCAATCCCAGGACCCCGAGATCATGACCTGAGCCGAAGGCAGAGGCTTAACCCACTGAGCCACCCAGGCATCCCCATAGCAGTGGTTTTTATCGGCATTGCCCCATCCTGCTGATTTCATGCTCATGCATTTATGAGGCATTTTCAAATCGAAAGACTAATTTCTTGAGAATTACATCTTATTCAAAATTCCTCTCTTATAAAGTCAGCCTCTATAGAAGGTGCGTTCTCAAGTACAGGAATGCCTTTTATACTAATCCAGGCAGCAAAACAAGGTGTCAGGTAAGTTCCTTGGCTCCTCTGCTATGACTTGGATGGTATAATAAGATTTGGGTTGACATTTTCACAATTGCTTGAGTAACAATGCTGTCATTTGTATACTGACCAGAGCCTTGAGCTTAAAGTTGATTTTCTGGTTGAGCTGATAGATCTGTTCTTCCCTTCTTATCCAGTCCCTCCTACTAACCATGCACATTTACAGAATAATGGTGTAGCCTGTGAGCATGAAACAGAGCAGAGCCAGCCTGACCACAAGGGGACTGAACCCCTGACCCTGGGCTCATTAGCTCCATTCTGAAACTAGGGCAGCCAAACAGTCAGCCAATTAGTGATTCACTGGACAGTGGGGACCAGACTCATGTGCTGATCTAGTCCAGACCTAAGAAAGTATGTCAGAGGCAGAGCGGCAGCTGTCAAGAGCAGACCCCCATGCCCCTTAGGCCACAGTGATTCTTAGCATCACACTGTTTCACACTGAACTTTAGAATCACCAACAAACTATCTTTTACAAATGCAGCTTTTACTCTCCCATAGAAGAGGAAAATATTTGCCACTTCCTTTTTTTTTTAAGTGTTTCAGAAATCTTGTACATTTTTTCAACTTTAATCAAACTGTGTTCTGCAGCTACATTTTTGGTTCAGCATTGGGTTGAGATCCATCCATGCTGTTTGTGTATTGGAATTTATTCACTGCTATTTTGATTCCATTTTATGACTATTATCATTCAACCTACTCTGATGGACACTTGATTATTTCATTTTTTGTTATTATAAGTAATTCTGCTATGCATATTCTTGTGCATGTCTCCTGGTATGCACATACAAGAGTTTCTGCAGGTATATATATACCTAGGAGTGTAACTGCAGAGTGGTAGGAGAGATCTCTAATTTTACCAGCTGATGTCAAAGGTGTTTCTTAAGCGCTCAGTTCCAGTTTGTACTCACATCAACAGTAAGTATCCTGGTAGTTGGTTCCACGTCCTAGTCAATACCAACTCTTGTCAGACTTCAGAAATTGTACTAATATGGTATGTGTGAAACTTCATTTTAATCTTATTTAAAATTTGTGTTTTTTCCCCATTTTCTAGAATACTTGTGAAATCGAACAGCTTTTATAGATTGGTTGGCCATTCAGTTTTCCTCTTTCAAGAAGTACCCATTCCAGTGTTTTGTCCATTTTTCTTTTGGCTCGATCACTGAGCAGGTGTGCATATTTCTATTCTAGATGCTAATCCTCCGTCCATTATGTGTTGCAAATATCTTCTCCAAATTTGACCTGCCTTTTTACGCTTTATAATATCTCTGTGGCTCTCATTTTAATATAATTAATTTGTACTTCTTGTACCTTATTAACAACACAAAATCTTTCCTCAGTGTCACATAAATATGCTCTCTTCTGTTTTAGTTTTTCTTTTCACATTTAAGTCTGAAATTTGTGTGGAATTGATTTGGACTACTACACATATGTATGAAGCAGTGGTCAGATTCCTTTGTCTCACAAAGATAAACACCAGCACCATTCATTGGGAAGTTGTCCTGTTTCGTGCTGATCTGCAAGGCTGGCTTTCAGAAATCAAGCTTCCATACGTGTGCATGCCTGTTTCTGCGGTCTCTGTTTGAACTCTGGTTATCCTACCCTGGTGTCAACGCTACACTTTGAGTGCAGTGCAATATGACTTCTTGCCATCTGGTGAGGTTCGTCCCCTCGCCTTTTGGTCTTTAGGAGTATTTTGGCTATTCTTGGCCCTTTGCTCTCCTGAAATAGAAGAAATGTGTTTTCCAAATATTCCTTCGAAGAGTTAACTGAATTTATAATTAGGTAAGGAAGATAGAAACAAAGTTTAGGTACTCTGATCAGTAAACCTGAGAGTAAACTGTTTACCTAAATTTTATTTGGTCATAAAAATAAAATTCACAATATTTAGATGAGAATTTATGCTCATAAAAAGTATTTTTCTTATTGTGCCATATCCACAAACCATATTAATACAGGTATGTTAAACTTGTTAGCTGGTTGTGCTGTTTTTATCACAAATTTAATTAACATTGGACTTGGACCACTTCCCTGAGCAGTAATACAGATAATGCCTGGACAGTGAAGGCACATGAGATTCTAATTAGATTTCATGAAATAAAGGGTCTCAAATTATTTTAAGTGCTTATAATTTTTAGCAATATGCTGGCCCATGCACAAATATTGAAAGGGAAACTCAACTAGAAATGTTTGTATGCTGGTAAGTGTTTACTAAGGCAATAGAGAATTTTAATGTACACATTCAGCCTGGGAAAATTTTGTATTGTTTATTAAATAAAGCAGAGAAAGCAAGAGAGGAATCAGCACAATGGGAAATAAGGTCACCAGATAAGGCTTTTTTTGCTACCCTGTTTCCTGTTCTGGGTGGCTCTGCAATCCACTCTGAGAATTTCATTCCTTTTACCCAGATCGAAAATTTCCCATTTCCTGTCACTCTCTACCACCTCCCCCATTCTTGAGCTGCCAAACCAAAGCAGTTCAAACAGATAAAGACACGGTTAATTTGTTGAAGAGCACAGAGCTCTCAGTAAACAACTTCTTCCTGGATAATTGTGTAGAGATGACTGGACCCTTATCAGCAGATTTAGAATTGACCAACTTATCATCATCCATGTCTACTGGCTCTGCCCTCGAATAGCGCCGCAGCTCCTCCTTGCCTTCTGCACAACTGCAGAGCTACAGAAAGAGGGAATGACCTCAGTAGCTGCAAAAACAGTTTTTGGGGGGGTGCCAAGATTTTTTTGAATCGGTCTACAATTTTGGAATAAAGCAGCTGCGTAGGGTTATGCGTGTAGGAAAGTATCAGTAAGTATCAGTGAGACGGTTCTGGCCCAAAGGGTTGAATTCCGAAAGCCCTGTTCTCTTAGTAATTATCAAGGTGGTGAAGATGTTGCCTCGTTGTAAGTGATTAGTCTAAAACCAGCAGCAGAGCTTGTCAAACTTAATTATGGGGGTAGAAAGAGTTATGAAAGGAATAGGATAGGAATGTGTCTTAGAGGATCAAAAAAAAAAAAAAAGTTTCACGTTAAAAAACCCTAACATTTCACTGAGAAACTACTGTATTCAATGTAAGTGGAGTGTGGGGCACTTTAAACCATGTCCTTTAAGAGTGTGGCATTTTTTGCAGATGAATTAAGGTCAGAAACCCAGGTTGGCCTGATCCCACCACATCGCTGGGTTTTTTGTAGTGTGGTTCACACACAATGTTCGTTTCACGTGTACAACATAGTGACTTGGCCGGTCTGTACATTACGCTGTGCTCCCTACAGGCACAGCTGCCATCTTCACCATGCAGCTCGGTTACAGCATCATTGACTGTTCCCTGTGCTGCACACTCTATCCCTGTGATTCATCCCATGATGGGAAGCCCATACCCCCACACCCTTCATCCATTTTGCCCATCGCACCACCCTCCTCCCCTCTGGCAACCATCAGTTTGTTCTCTGTATTTATGGGTCTGTTTCTGCTTGTTTATTCATTTCCTTTGGTTTTTAGGTTCCACTTGTAAGTGAAATTGTATGGTATTTGTCTTTCTCAGTCTGTTAGCATAATATTCTCTAGGTTCATCCATGCTGTTGCAAATGGCAAGGTGTCATCCTCTTTTATGACTCAGTGATACTCCATTGTGTGTGTGTGTAGGTATGTATACAGATCTTTCTCCTTTCGCTTATCGATGGATACTTGAGTTGTTTGCAGATCTTGGCTGTTGTAAATAATGCTGCAACGATTACAGGGCGCAAATATCTTTTAGAATTAATGTTTTTGTTTTCTTTGGGTAAATTCCCAGTAGTGAATTTACTGGATCGTACAGGATTTCTATTATTCAATTTTTGAGGACCCTCCAGTTAGCTTTGCCACCAATAGTGTATGAGAGGATTACTTTTTCTCCAAATCCTTGCCAACATTTGTTTCCTTGTCTTTTTTAGTCTAGCCATTCTGAGAGGTGTGAGATACTATCTCGTTGTGGTTTTGATTTGCAAAGACTTCTAACATAAAAAAGGAACAAAAATTATGGTATACAGAATGCAAAAAGTGTAATCTGCCACACTTGTTTTTTGGCTTCTGTAAGAGCAGAGGGTCAAGAACTGCAAGTGGCTTTTCTTCTATAAAGTTTGTGTGTCTAGGGCATGGATGTGTTAGCTAAATGGTAGAAATCCTTTCAGAATATATACATATATCAAATCACCATGATGTATGCTTTATTTCTTTTGAGATCATTTACTTGAGAAAAAGTGAGTGACCACAAGCAGGAGGGGTAGAGGGAGGAGAGAGAATCTCAAGGAGACTGCACTGAGTGTGAAGTCTGACGTAGGGCTTGATCTCACAACCCTGAGGTTACGACCTGAGCCGAAACCAAGAGTTAGATACTTAACTGACTGTGCCACCCAGGCGCCCTACACTTTAAATATTTTAACTTTGTCAGCTATACCTTGGTAAAGCTGAAAAAGAAAATAAGTTCATGTCTTCAGGTCCCTGACCTCTGAAGTTCAAGGTTTTATAAAAAATAATTTGTACCAAGTTAAAATTACTGATTAACTACATCAGCAGGTCTCTAACTTGCTGATTTATGAGAAACAGAGTTGGAAGAGAGGTTGGTTGATCTCCTGTGCCCAGTGCCTTTATGTTCACATGAAACTGAGTCACAAAACAGAAACCTGAAAATGGCTCTCTGGAGGCTCAGGCCAGTCCTTTTCATGGACTGTTATCTCTGTAGAGAGACCACTACCAATGGGATTCCTCAAGATTTGTGAAAAGTTTGTTTTTAACACTACTAGGTAGGGAGAAGGAAATCTGGGTTCAACTTTCAAGCTCTGCCTTGGCTATTTTATAGCTTTTAATTTTATATATACACATATATATAGATATAGATATAGATATAGACATAAATATATATTAATTATAGCAGTTACTTTGAACAGGTCACTTGGCCTGAGTCTAGAAAATGAGGATAGATTATATGAATCTTTAGAAGAGGTCACGTATATGAAAGCACCCAGCACACCTCTCAATGCATAGCTGGTATGCAAAAACCATGTCTGTTTCCTCCCTATTAAATTATGCTTTGATTGTAAAAATTCTAATTTGTAATTAATTCCTTGATTTCTAAAATAGCCATGTTCAATGAACAAGTATGTGTTAACTGATCCTAGGTAGAAACCATGAGGCTCAGATCTTGTCCTCAAGGGAGTAATAAATTATTACAGGCAATAATAGTTAAGGATGATTGTTCTTAAGTTCCAAAAAGACTAAACTTAGTAGCTGTTCACTGGAATAGAAATTCTGGGGCTATGAGGAAACTTGGAAGTATTCATGGAAGAAAGAACCCTTGAGCTCTTTGTAAAATTTCTAAAACGCCAGAAAGATGGGATTTGGGACAGGTGGGAGACTGGAAGAAAGTCTGCAGAATGACACGGTGGTAGGTGGGTGCAAACCGCATCTGGAGAATGTGGGCCGCCCAGTTTGGGAGGCAAAGAGAATGCAGGCTGGGATCCGGACCATGGAAGACTGCTTAGCTCCTGCCTGGGGACTTTGGCTGTTGTGCTGTAGGGTCACCAGGGCTGACAAAGCCAGTGATATGCTGGGGCTGAATTAGTTACCAAAATCGCCAGTACAGCAAGTGGGGCAAAACACTGAGAAATCAGCGGAGTGGCCATGAGACTCTACGGGACTTGGGTATGCCTTCATCTAAATAGATTTTAGAGCTGAGGTGCCTGGATGGATCAGTTGGTTGGGCGTCTGCCTTTGGCTCAGGTCATGATCTGGGGATCCTGGGATGGAACCCGGCATTGGGCTCCCTGCTCAGCAGAGTCTGCTTTTCCCTCTGCTCCTTCCGCCACTCATGCTCGCTCTCAAAGACATAAAATCTTAAACATAAATAAATATGTTTTCGGGCTCTGTGTAAGTTAGTAACCTGTATTTAAGGTGAGGAAAGGGAATATATTGTTTAATTTTTATTTATTAGTGGGAAGCAGCCCTTATATTTTGGAGTGAGGTTTGGTAGGACCTGACCTTAGAGTACAAAGAAAAGCCATGGAGGATGTGATCTGCTTTGCTTTTAGAGGCTGTGGCATCATGCCAGGCACAGGACAAGAACCTGAATTCAGGTGTCAGTGACAGCAATGACAAAAGTTTGCCTGAGGGAAAAATCAACAACACTTGGCCTGATTAAATGCCAGAGCCAAAGGAGAAAAAGTCCAGGACTGAAGTCTTGCGACAGAATGAGGATGTAATAGCTCTAACAACAGGGAGTAAATTCATACATGCGAGTTATGTTTTTTTAGACCAGGAGTCAGTTTGCAGTTTCAAACAAATTCGGTCCAAGTCAATAATGTCTGTTCAATGTCGTATTTCTGTTTATATTTCTAATATTTAAATATTATGGAAAGTGAGGGGGAGGGTGAAAAAATCGATCCTAGAGATTAAGTGTCACTACCTGGTGATACTCTGGAATACCAGCAAGCTGTCCTCCCAACAAAAGGTGCAGGCAAAAACGTACCCGAAAGGCCAAAGTTCATCAGTTAATTCTATGTAAACAGTAAAGACAAGAAGTACAAAAAGAAACATAAATAAAAGATTTTGCTTTTATTTAAAATAAAATGCATTTATACAGTCTTTAAACCATGGATTATTGGACAATACTGGTAATCCACCCCTCCTGGCACCCTGTTGGGTTGTGTGAGCTAGGAATTTTCCGACTAGCACCAATGGGGACTGTAACAGCGCGGCGGACGAGAACACGGCCAGTCCAGGCATCAGAGTTAAGGACACTGTGGCAAATCATGATTATAACGAAGTCGTTCTTAATTTAGCAGGTATGAAAACTGCACATTATACTTTTAAAAGCATTTAGTTAATGCAAAGATGCTACATCTAAGCCATTTGCTAGTTGTGAGTTTTTAAAAAAACTGTACAATTTTATAAAATTTGTGTTTGTACATTAGTTACACAAAATGCATACTTCATAGACCTTTACTTCATACTGTAATGCAAAAGTTGCATATTTTAGGCAGACGTGAATATGCTGGTGAATACTACAGGTGTTGTAATACAATAGGGTGTAAAAATAAAAACACAAGACATTATACATACATGCTTATTCAAGGACAAAAATGAACCAAGCCTAACGCACTGATAGCATTTTCCTTCAAAGTCGAACAATGACATCATTGTTAAGTATCTATCAGGCATCTTTTGTAGGCCTGATTTATTTGGGGATGAGAGTGGGGGATGGAGAATCAATGGCAACCAGAAGTTGGTATTTTTAAAACACAAGATCAAATTAAACATACATTAAAACACGTGCATTAAACATGATAAATAGACTTCATGTAGTTTAAGCCCTGGATAGCTTTAAAGTATATGGCTTGAGTTTCTCGGTTTGGCTAGCTTAAATTAAATCAGTGATGTTTTATTCCTGACTTGTCCACTACTTTAGTTTTCAATTCCTGACCCTAAGGAATGTGTGCCATATTCAAGTCCACATATTGTATCATGATAGCAGATTAATAGTCGTGCTTGTTAGTGCACTTATTAACTGGTCTGGTAAGGCAAAAAAGTTTTCATGGTAAAATGATAAATTTCAAGCTTACTTTATTAAGCAGCATATAACAAACAGCTTTCAAAGTTAAATATTGTTATGGCCATGGAGTTTCATTACACAGTAGCTCTATTCACACCCAACCACTGGTGAGTTTGTAGAACATCTCTTCATCTAAACTCTCATTTTGGTCTTTTGCACGTGTTGAGAGAAATATGTAGCCACCGATGAATTCATGAACCACTTTGCAATCTACTTCAGTACAAATGAAGGACAATCGTACTTCATCTGCAAACTCTACCGTGACCTGGAAACAAAGACCAAGAGCTGTCAGTCCCAGGAAAACTCTGTATGGTTGGGTACAAGTGAAGCTAATGTGCTATTCATGTTTGCCCTCTCACAAAGTACTTGTTGATCCTCAAATTAAAAAAAAAATCCTAAATAGTGCCTTCGATTCCAGAAGAGTAAGTTTATTAGCCCCTCCACCACTCCTTTTTAGTTTTTCATTCTGAAAAGACTGAATGCAAGGGGTTTAAGTCATTATGTTCCCAATGGTCTCTGGTGATTCAATTAGTGAGAAGGTCTCTCTTCAAGGCCTGGGAGAAAACCCACTTCCTGCATTTAATTTAATACTTGCTCAAGACATTTAACCTTTAGGTATTAGTTTGAATACAGGAGCCCCCAGCCCCTTATCCGTGGGAAATCTCTGGAACCCCAGTGGATGCCTGAAACCATGGGTAGTACCGAACTCTATATGTGCTCTGCTTTTTTCCCTTTACATACATACATATGATAAGCTTTACCAATTAGATACTGTACGAGATTAATAGAATTGTAACAGTATATTATAATCAAAGTTATGTGGATATGGTCTCTCTCAACATATCTTATTGTACTGTACTCACCCTTGTGATAATGGGAAATGATAAAATGCCAGCATGATGGGATGAAGGTCAAGGACACAGCAGGCACCGTGACATAGCGTTAGGCCACTATGGACCTTCTAACAACAGGTCAGGAGGAGAATGCATCTTCTGCTTTTAGACCGTGGTTAACCACAGATATTTCAGAAATATGAGATTCTGTGCAGTAATAGGAACTGATACAACAAACCTGAAGATCCTAAAACACATGGCTTATCAGTAAAAGACTGTTTGTTTTAAATGATATTCACTGTACTTCAAGGCTAGGGACAGCATGATATATAGTAGGAGCTGTGCCAGCTTTTAGAGCCCTGAGCATCTGAGTTTGAATCCTGATTCCATTACCAAGTGTGTGGACACGGTAAGGATGGCCATCAGGTCTCTAAATTTGAGTGTCCTCACTTGTAAAGCAGGGACAATCCAACCACCCACAAGGCCGTGGTGAGATTAGAAACAGGGTACAAATATAAAAATATCTAGCCATCATGACGGGCAGAGTAGGCACTCAATAAACAGTAGCTGCTACGGTGACTGACAGGGATGTACCAGTTCCAGAAAACCACCTTCTAAGCAGATTGTGTTCTTAAGACTTCCAGTAACTGGGTTAGTTATGAAATAGGAAAGTTTAAGTGGGAAATGATTAACCAACCAGGTTTTATACTGTAAGAGGTGGTGGTACTAATAATCTAAGAAATTTATCTCCCTTTTTATTCTTAATTTACTGATTCTTAGCAGAAATTAGTGCTCTACACGCAAAGTAACACTGTTTGAGCTTACCATTTTTATTTCCCAGTTTACGTTCCACTGTTTCATGTTACTGAAACGCCATGTTTTAATTGCGTCGCCTGTGCTGGCATCCATCCGAATCAATCTGTTGTATGCAATTCCAATAAGTTCTTCTTTTTTTCCTCCCTGGAACCTAGAGTATTAAAAACATAAAAAATGTTTAAAAACATGTTGGGGATAGGAGGACATGTTGCTCTGGTTTTAAGACATGCTCTTTAACTCATAAAAGTGATATTTTCACAGAAGTAAAAATAGAAATCAATCATTTTTAATTTTTAATGTAAAAATTACGAGTACAGAAAATACGTTAAAATATTCTTTACGTGTTACTGTAAAATTGCTTAAAGCATCTCAGCAGGTACTTTAAATGTTTAATTGAAGTAGATTAAGTAAAAAAGCACAGATTAATATTTATACACAGGCATTTAGGAGAACCACTGACCTTGCAATAAAGTGTGTGATGCCAAATTCTGGTAAGGACTGCCAAGCTTGGATAAATCTCATCTTGGCTTCAATTAGACTCATCTGAGCTACATTCTGATGGGCCTCCAAGATTCTTGCTGTTATCTAAACATGATTAAACACCACCTTTACCATCAAACAATAGTGTTTCATGGGAGGATCAAGACAAAAAGTAAGAAATTAAATTATGTGCCCCACCCCACAATCATGTATCCTAAGAGTTGGAATTGGGAAATTTCTGCAGCTACATTTGGGTATTTCAGTGAAATGATGACTCTTCAAAATAACCCTTGGTAGGGGGCACCTGGGTGGCTCAGTGGGCTAAGCCTCTGCCTTCAGCTCAGGTGATGATCCCAGTGTCCTGGGATCGAGCCCCACATCAGGCTCTCTGCTCAGCAGGGAGCCTGCTCCCCCCGCCACCCCACCCACCTCTCTGTCTACTTGTGATCTCTGTCAAATAAATAAATGAAATCTTAAAAAAAAAAATAAATAACCCTTGGTATATTTCTTCTTAATTTCAGTTTCCATATATCCAGAAACAACAAGTACTATTAGGAGCACATAACTGCCACTCTTGAGATATATTCCAAGTACACACATATATGTCACTGCTTTTATAAAAGGGCAGGTTCTAATCCTATACATGAGTTTTAAAATTAGCACCAAGACACAGTATCAGAATGAGCACCTGGAATATAAATTTCTAGCAGGAGTATTTATTATCACCTTTAAAGTACTTGAAACAACCATAATAATTTAAAATTTTTTTCTAAAAGAATCATAGAAAAGTTAACTTTTAAATTATACTCCCTTTGGGATTACTACCCCCACTTAGAGTGGAAGGAAATTAATCTGTAAGAGGGGACTGTGTCTAAAGCTTTAAATATTTTTCTTTTCTTTTTTTGGTTAATATGGAGAACTTACCAAGTCTCTTATATAGCCTGGCTGTAGATGGCAATGCGAAGAAAGAAAAAGGAAGCAGAAAGAAAAAAAAAAGGCAATCAGAAAAAATGGCAATGAAGCAAAGAAAAAGTTGCGGTAACCTGCAAACCAAAATTCCAGCCAAAAACCATGCAAAAAAAAATTACTTTAGGTGGAAACCAAGCAAAGTAATGCAAGCATGAAAATGAAAACAAGGAAGCAGCGATTATTTTCCATTTAGAATACTGAGAAACACTTCGTTATTTTAGATTGTTAAGTGTTACTAAAATTATGATAGAAATTTGTAGGGAAAAACAAAGAGCAAGTAACGTCTCCCTGCTCATTTACCAGTTCTTACTGGTTAGGGTAGGCCTAATGATTTTAGTAGCAAAATCAGAATTAATGTTCAAAAACCTTTAATGTTTTGAGATCGAGTCCAAGAATATGACCCATGCACCATTTTTCAGAAATAAGTTGAACGTATAAGTTCAGTGCAGTGACCATACTTTTCTTTATTTGCACAAGAAAAGCAAACCCCTCAATTACCATCTGTTTTTTGCATCCTTTTTCCTGGAAGGGAAAATGGAGAGATGCTATACACTACACTAGGAATGGTAGCTGTAAACATTAGTCTATCTCAATTTGTATTCACATGGATAAAGCAGAGAACAACTCTTCTCTAAAATATAAAAATCTAGTTTGGGAGTCACAGTCATGTTAAGATACATATAGTAAGTTTAAATAATACATGGTTTGGGGGATTTAAAGTAGATTAAATGTAACAAAATGTGTATTGATGGGCCCTGGTAGGAATGAAAGAGCCCATCGCCCACCTCTGTTCCTAGTGGACTCCTGAATGCCACCGTAGTAGATAGTTTAACAATTACTAAGCACTACATCCAAAGACTAGTACAGCACCTGACACACAATAGCAACTACACTTCTGCCCATCAGCACTTCCTAGGTGTCAGGGCAATCTGCGGTCTCTACGTCCTGGGAACAACTCATAAATCTAGTCAGGGAAGTGAAAATTAAGAAAGAATATGCTTCTGATAAGATGTCAACATGGAAGACAAGGCTAGAAGAATCCTTAACCACGGACCACAAACATACTGTTATCCTGCCAGTCAAATATTCACTGTTTCTGTCCACAAGAGAATTTTCACTTGACAATCTAGCTGAGAAATGAGGGATAGAAAACTATCTTTTTTTAAAGTGAAAACTATCATTTGAAAGGCTTTTGAGAAAACAACTCAGGACCTCTGACAACTAAACCAACATTTGGCAATCTTCAGTTACATTTTAAGATTTTTTTTTCCTGATACCTAAAAGTGAAATGATAAGCTTGCTAAGGTTTGAAATTGTTCCTTGCCTTTGAAGGCAAATGAATCCACTTTTGGAAACAAGTTTTTTTCTTTAACAATTTTTAAATGAAATAACTATTAAAAAAAAAAAAGAAAGAAAGAAATTAGTATTTGATTCACTTTCCCTTTTTAACTTACAATCTACATTCCACAAAGCTCCCCAGGGCAGCATTTCCTCCATTCCTTACTACTCCCACATCACAGGACTGTGGGATAAACAGTTTCTATGTAGAGAAATTGTGTAGAGCTTACACAATCTCTGAAACTTAAAGACAAATACTTGGCAATTAAAACTTCTGAACATCTATTTCTAGCTAAGTGATTTCAGACCCATATGATAAACATTATATTTAAAGTTAAGAATTAATAAGCATTCTGGGTATTTCACTGGGCCCTTTCAGTAATGTTTTAAAATTATTCTTTAACAGAGATAAAAATGAAACTAGATAGAAATGAAATATTTATTTGAAAGGTCTTCTTCACCCCCACCTCAGACTGAAGCCTTTGCCTTTTACGGCATGATGTTTGGTGTAGCGAATACTGGGGGCTATCCCAAGTGAAATTCCCCTGCAAAGAACCTTTCATGTTGTACCGAAGAACCATTTTCCTAAATAGCAATCCTTTTATGGTATTAATTTCCAGGAAAGGAATTCTAAACAGAGTGAACAAAATCAGTGAATGTCAATGAAAATTTACCAAACTCCGTCACATCATGCAAATTTTGGTTTAGGTTTTTTTACTGTTAAGAAAAAAACAATGTTGAACTGTAGACTATTTCTACCCTTATAAAGTTTATTTCTAAAGCTGGAAAAGTCAATTTCAGCAGGAGGAAGAGTTGTTATAGATTTTGTTGGGAAATGCTGGCTGTACTTTATACCACAATTATAAAAGGAATGAAACCCAAAGCATCCACACCATATTCAATTCCCTGAAAGAACACCTCATTCACAGGGTGATTTCCTTACGTTGTTGTGAGTAAATGCTCCCAACTATTTTACTCATTATTTGTCCTATTAAAATGAGAAACATTTTTTTAAATGACCAATTTTCAAATGTACTAAAGGCTATCTGCAGCTTATTTTATACTCTGACCACCAGATAAGAAATTATGCCTAAAAGTTTTATTTAAGAGGGGAAACTAAATTTAAAGTATGTACAAAATCATAAAACCAGGAGAAAATAGATGAAGTAAAATGAATCAAATACCTGCTTGTTCTTGTACTTTTTTAGATAGCGAGGGGATACCAAACATTCAGGATTTATATCCGTTGTGATCTGCTCTGGTATTAACTGAGGATCTGGGTTTAAATGCTGCATCTTCAGAAAGGAAAGAATATTTTGAACTTCTAAGTTATACGAACTGTCTGCCATGGTCTTGCCTTTGGAGGCTAATCTGCAGGCTGCCATCCAGTGCGCATACTGTTTTTCCTGTTGAAAAGAAGTACTGAAATATGAAATGTATCACATGATGGGTCCTATAAAGTATAAAATGTAAGGATGGCTGGTCTACTCACTAAGGAATCAAAGAAAAATTGAAGTTTATATTTTTAAATGGAAAACTTACATTGTCACAACGAAGCCAGATTTCATTCATGCCTTCTGCAACTGGAATCAGGAGTTTAATATTGAATTTCTGCCCTGAAATGTTTACATCCGGGGTAACTTCACATCCTAGAATAAAAAAAATATTATAACGGTCAAATTTACTTTTAAGAAATCCCAAGCCAATACAGGCAGCCCTCATTTTGTTATGTTAACATGCTGAATTTTGCTGTTTTGTGATCAATTGGGAAGAAATTTTTCTGCCCAATAACTTTGAGGCACAGCAAAGAGTCACATCTAATACAATTTGTGGCCTTCATAAAACTTAATTGAAAAGAGAAGGAAAGGGTCCTATTAAAAAGGATATTACCCAAAAACACCATCCCACAAATTTGATATTGTGGGTTTTTGTTTTTTTTTTTTAAGATTTATTTATTTGAGAGAGAGAAAGAGAGAGCCTGACACCACAACCCTGAGATCATGACCCAAGCTGAAACCAAGTCGGATGCTCAACCAACTGAGCTGGGCAGGTGCCCTGATACTGTTTAAATATCATTCAGTTCCTTGAACCTTAAATTATTTGGAGTTTTTAAGTTTTTAGATGTATAGGGATATTAAAGTGTCTTTCTGTAATTTATGTTTTGATAAGAATAGGTGACTTTTTTTTTTTTAAGTAATCTCTCCACCCAACATGGGGCTTGAACTCATGACCCCATCTACTGGCCAGGTACCCCAAGAATAAATGACTTATGATACCTTTAAAAAAAAAAAAAGAAAAGGCATTGTGTCTGTGGGATTCCTATTTGAGCTGGAGTCCTATATAGGATTCTCCTCAAGGCCCTCCTATCCTCCATGGCAGGAAGAAACCTAATGGCAGGGAGAAGAGAAACAGAGGCTCTCAGGATCCAACTGAATGCTCCTAGGCACATGCCTCTTTCCAAAATTCCAGAGTGCTGAAACACTTAAAATATTCACACTTACAATAACTTCGATTCAGAGGGTGAGCATCTGCACAAAAATGGTTTCTTTAAAACTGTATTTCTTCATAGATTTGACTCAGTTCACAAGTTAACTTTATGCGCAATATTTTAGGAGCACATCTACTACAGAAGGTAATCTACACTTACATACTGGGGAAGTCAGTATGAAAATAACTGGTATTCAGAATTTCACTCCACTGGCAAGTTTTCAGCAACACATAGATATGGGCTACAAAAAGCCACATTATCAACTCAGGTAAGCATTAGCTTGTAGCTTCACAGTAGAGAACAGAGTTGGACTGAACATGGCGGGAGAACGGCTGTCATAAACAAGTAGTAACCAGAGTAATACAGTGCAGTGCAGCTCTACCATCTGATTTAGGCTTCACACCTTTCTCTGTCACTTCATAATTATTGCCAATTTATTTAACATCTCCCCCCAAAATTTCCTGACCATAAACTCTACCTCGTTGGAATGCTATAAGGACAAATAAGATAATGTACCATGTCAGGCTCTTTAAAGGGTATTCCAATTGTCACCCTCAATATGTCTTAAGACCATCAAGTATTATATTAAAAGAAAAAGAACATTTTAGATAAATGGGAGGTCCTCTTCTCTCTAGAAGCAACTCCTATCATGAATTCGGTAGACTTTCTCCCCCTTTGTTTTCTTTAAAAAATACTAGCTACAGGGGCACCTGGGTGGCTCAGTCGGTTAAGCAGCTGCCTTTGGCTTATTGGTCATGATCTCAGGGTCCTAGAAGGAGTCCAGGGTCCTGGATCAGGCTCCCTGCTCAGCGGGGAGCCTGCTTCTCCCTCTCTGCCTGTACTCTCTCTCTGTCAAATAAATAAATAAAATCTTTTTTTAGGGGCGCCTGGGTGGTTCAGTGGGTTAAAGCCTCTGCCTTCGGCTCAGGTCATGATCTCAGGGTCCTGGGATCGAGCCCCGCATCGGGTTCTCTTGCTCAGCGGCGAGCCTGCTTCCTCCTCTCTCTCTGCCTGCCTCTCTGCGTACTTGTGATTTCTGTCTGTGTCTGTCAAGTGAATAAATGAAATCTTTAAAAAAAAAAAAATTAGCTACAGCATTTAACTCTTTCTGTGCAAGGGTTACAAACTATCAGGAAGTTGTGTGGCAATGCATTTAATCTGCAAAATTAAAAATGAGATGTTTGAAGATATGTGATCTCTTACGGACTTCATTAATCATTCAAATGGATTTAATGTGTACAATCCCATAATAATTAGGTCTCTTTTAAAAATAAAATACTGGGGCACCTGGCTGACTCAACTGGAGAAATGTGTGACTCTTGATCTCAGGGTCATGAGTTTGAGCTCAATGCTGGGTGTGAAGATTGTTTAAATAAATAAACTTTTAAAAAAAAAAAGGTAAAGTAAAATACCAAAAAACCCCTAAAGAGCTTGGAGAGGCAAAGTGAGTGGGTAACTCAGGTGCTAGTGTAGGTGGCAGAGGCACTTACGAGGCCACATCACAGGCCATATTCACTCCATGCCACCTGGGCTGTCTACTTCAATGGCAATATGCCGTACTTCACTGTAACCCAATTACGCTTCCTTTGAAATGTTCAATGCAAACAGCCCATTCTAATCACAACCTTCAGTCCTCTCTTCAAACCATCTGAGGGACCCTTTCTGCAGCCCCACAACTTTCTCCCCATCAGCAACAAGTTTTCACCTCTTTCTTTTCCTGAGTTCAGCCTGCACACCATTCACCAGGTATCAACCTCCAATTCCCTAGACTCACTGTCTTTCCACTATACTCATTTACCAAAACCTTAACCAGGGATCAATCCAATCTTCTTTTACTTGCCTATATTAGGCTGCTGAGCACTCAAAGGGAGGAGAGGGAAGGAAAAAAAATATCACAAAACCAAGCAGAGAGATCTCACTAGAAATTCACGGATTCCCAACTTCAACTGAGCTTAACACTTGCAGTCCCTCTGTGTTTTCAGACATTCTCAACATTTATTTCAAATCTTCTCAGGCTTCCGATGCCACCCACTCTCAGTGGACAACTTCATCTCTTTTTTCCAAAAAAGCCATGAGTCACAGAGCTTCCTGCTACCATGACTGATAAAGCTAGCTGCCCTCAACTTCCACACAGTGGGAGAAGGATCTCTCCTCTTAAGGCTCTCCTATCCAAGCGAGCTGAGTTTTCTGCCATCCCAGGAGCCTTGCTCTATTAAAAAGATCTTCCTCTCCTGGGTACTAGATTTCTTTCTTCCTATTTCTATTGTGATGTTTCCATCAGCATTTAACTTCCTTGAGTTTCTCCCATCTTAAACCACAAAGTGCCTTTCTCCTCCACTTTATAGCTCTCTCTGCTGTTACTGCCCTCTTTCCTCCTTCCTTGTCACAGTAAGGTTCATCAAAAAGCCATCTTTGTTTCCTATTTACTTCTCAGTGACTGTACTTTGGCTCCCATACTCAAAAGGCCACTGATATCTGCTGAATCTGTTCTTCATCAAGGCCACTAAACACCTCCAATGAGGCTAAATGCCATGGAGGCTTAACACTCTTTATTTTTCTATAGCACCTGACGCTGTTGACTATTGTCTTTTTGGAAACAACTTTTACCTCGGCTCCCACCATACCTCATTTCCATGGTCTTCATAAGCATTTGCTGTTTCCCTTGCAAGCTCCTCTTCCTCTCATCTGCCCTGTACCTCAAACATGGGTGTCCTGCAGGGTTCTATTCTTAGCCTTTTCATATTACAGACAACTGTTCTTAGGCTGCATTTACCATTAATCCTAAAATGGCTTCCATCATTATCAGCAGTGCGGATCTCCCATGATCCAATGGCCTACAGAGTATCTTCCACAGAAAGCCCACAGGTACCTCACCTTTAAAATAACCCAAAATTAAACTCATCATCTTACTCCCCAAACTCAGCTCTTCTACATTCTCAACCCTATTCACCCAACTGCACAAGCCAGAAATAAGTCCCTCCCCATTAGCCTCTCCCAAGTCAATCACCCAGGCTGCTGACTGGGCTTCCCAGGGCCCTCTGAATTGGTACCCTTTTCCCCACCTATACTGACCTCCTTAATCTGGATCACAGTTTCTGTGATCTAAATTACTCCTCTATACCATAGCCAATATAAATAGGATGGATCCTCTCATTTTCATGTTAATAATCTTAGTGGCACTTCATTGCTGCCAGTGTAAAAAACAATCTCCTTAATATTTTTGTCCTCTTAATTCCTGCCAATTTCTTCTGCTATTATCACTCATCTTAGTAAGAATCAGATTCAACACCCACTACATAAGTATTCATCCTCCCCCTTGAACTCTACATTCCAGCAGCACAAACCCCATTTGCTCATGCTTTTCTCCAGGCTTTTCTCCACACCAGTCTCTGCCTGAACTCACCTTCCTTCCATGGACCTCGAGTTAGAGCTTGGATCTAACTCTAGTGTTATTTCCCTCACGAAGTCTATCCTAATTCTCTCCATAGTCACTGAACACTGACAGAGCAGGCACCTGTTCCTTAGACCTATTACTTACTTTTTAAAGTACTATTGTCCAAATTGTAATTCTCTGACTCCCCCAACATACTCTAAACCCCTTGAGGGGTGGACTGTCATCTGTTCTTGCTCATGTCTCTAGTATCCAGCACAGTTCACAGCACAGGAATTCACTCAGTATTTGCTGAACTGAATTTTTTTTACAACTTTGCCTTTTAGAAGTCCAAAGGCCACAGAGAACATCTAGTCCAACACTCTCATTTCTTAGGGGAAGTTACTGAGGTCCAACGGCTATTTTTCTAAAATCATAGGGCTTATTTAATACCAGAGCAAAAGTGCTCTTTTGGGAGGACCTGGAAGAGGCGGCACATCACAAGCCATTCTCCATACCAGGACTTGACTTCTCAGTCACAAGAGAGAAGGTTAAGGATGTAACAGGGACAGAAAAGACAGGGCCCAGAAGACATCTAGTCTACAGATCAAGAGTAGATAACCTGGGCTGGTCCTAGACAACTTAGAAGAGAAGCAAGAACAAAGCTGAAATGGATTCTAACAGTAACAAATAATGAGAGAGCTCCAAAAATTAAACCCATGGGTCTTATGAAAGAAAGGCAGTGAGCCCAATTAAAACTTTTAGGAAAATTACAGAATTCTAACACATGGGCATATCAGTCTTCTACCCAGGACAGAGATTTCCCAACAATTCAGAGGACTACTGGACAGAATACAGATTTGGACATTTTGTTGAAATATACTAAAAATATCCTAATGTACTATGAAGAAAGGAAAATAAAATAGATCAAGGAAAGCACCCCTGTATTTTAAGCAAGAAATTAAATTATTTTGGGAATCATTTTTGTGAATGAGTAGGATGCTGAAGAGGAAGGGAGAAGCCAGGAAAAACATAGGAGAGGACTACATACAACATGGGTGAGATTGAAGAAAGAAGAAAGAGAACTGAAGAAAGAGATTAATATTCAGAATTATGACAAAAACAACACACAATTGAAAAGCGAAGAATCTAGACCGAAAATAGTAACTGAAGAGGTAATGAATCTGTTGAAAAACTACCCCCCGCCCAGCAAAGTGAAGTTTATTGACTATTAGCCAAGAGAAATTTCTCCATCAACACTAGTAATTCCAAGGCTTTCCTTACCTCTTAGGTTCATCTGATGAGCTGGTGTGCCACTGGATTCTTCTTTGCTCTTATAGCAAGAAATAGATGTATCTTTAAAGGTGCACCAATATTGCTTGTAGCCTTTTAGAGTCAGCTTTTTTGGCCTACGTGTCAAACAGAATTAACAGAAAAAACTTTTGAAATAACTTTATCAATAGTATCAGCAGCGAAGTTTCACACCATTAAGTCTATTGCCAAGTTGTACGTATGTTGAACTCAGTTCCCTGGAGCCACCATGTTATACTCAACGTTCCTGTTACTGGATTTGCCTCTTCGTGATCAATCTACTCAGGAATCTCTCACAAAGTACGAGTGGGCAGAGGACAGACAGGAGGGCCAGCATTCTAGTATTTCTGTCAGTGGCAGCCATCTCTATCACTAGCAGGTCACATGGAAAGGACAAAAAGGTGAAGTAAATGTCACCAACGGGAAGACTCCTAGGCCCTACAATCACCAGCAGGTTCTTGGGTGTGTGCAGGGCGGCCTTTCTGGACAGGCAGGTGCACCTAGCATAACTAGAGTGCGGGAAGTGCTTTTTTGTCTCAGGGGCGTATCTGAATGGTGCTTCACCTTGCCACCCCGATGCCAAACACAAAACAGAGCAGTCATAATGGAGAGCAGATAAGGAAACGTGTGTAATGGGAGGAGAAAGTGGTAGGGAGCTGCATCTGAAATCTTGCCCCTATCTCAGAAATGGTCTGTATGGGGAGCTGTTCTAGGTTTAGCTACGGTTTCTTCCATATGGTTTTTCACCAAAAAAACTTCGTGAATACTGCAGTTTTAATTTGGTAAAGATGGTTGTTTTCTCTTATAATTTAGTGTTTCTCTAACTGGTAAATGCTCTTACAGATGCATTTCCTAAATTTATAATAAATTTCAATAATGTGAACAAGACTATAAAATTGATATTTATCATTCATTAATATTTGGAATCCCTCCCCATTTTGTACTTACTTAAAAACTTTAATATAGTCAGCAAGTTCAGGAATAGAAGTGATGTCACCCTAGGGAAAGAATTAAATCAGTTTTTCCCGATTGTTCTTGAAATTCGAAACTCTAATGTTTAGTATCTAATACCAAGTATCAGCTTATTCAATAAGCAAAGTTACATAAAATATAGATTACGAAGGTTTTAAAGTTATAATCATATGGTCATAAATTACAAAGCATTTTCAAATGGCATAAAAAGCTAATAAAAGATGCGATCAAAATGGCAGTTCATATAACCTTTAAGAACATATTATTGATTCTAATTCAGCTAAAACTGTTTGTATCTGCATATGGAAATTCTGCAAAATCCTAACAGCGCTGAGGTGTTTCTTCTGTAATAACTAATTCCTAAGCTTTAAAACCAAACTTAGTATTAAAAATTTTTCCTGAGATCTATTTTTCTTTTCTTTCTATAATATTTCAAATGTGCAGCTCACTAAATCAATTTTACTATGACTTGAAATTACCTTTCACTCTGCATTCTCTCAGTAAGCAGTTTTCCCACTGCTTACTGAGAGAATGGGCACATATCACAAGCTCTAACTTTACTGTATTGGAAGCACTGGAGACTAGAACAATACTAATTTTACAATTTTCCCTGAAAAGTTTCTGAAAAGTCTATACCTATATTCTCTAAAGCATGAAATATTTCTCCATATCCACCCAATACTATGAGAACCTAAATCCACAAAAAGATAAGCATCAATTCCAACTAAACTAGTAGGAATTAGATTTACCCTACCAAAATTGTTGATGTTTTCCCCCCTTCCAAAGTGATCTCCAGGTCTGAAAGGGCAGCATCAACTTCGTCCACTTCTTTGTCACTGTTGTTCAAATGATTCTCTGATGTCATGATTGACAGCTTATTGATGTGATACTGAAAAGAGAAATGATATTTTATTTAAATGACTGTTCTAACTTTAGTAAACCTTTAAAATGAGATTACTACCTACATCTATACTAAATGCTTTCCATCACCTAACTTGAGAAGATGAAAGAACTAGAAATGATAGGAAAATAAATGGCATCTGAAATCAGTGTCCTAAATATCCTAATAAGTATTTATCCAAAAGAAGTAGGTCTTTGGACATATAAAACTGAATTTAGTTTGGAAAGCCCTAGAACTTAAGAGTTAACATGTCCTCCACTAAGCTCCACATGAGCAGAGATTCTTTACTGGTCCCCTCCTGGCCCCGTGCAGCATTCCCTGTGTCTAAAACAGGTCCTAAAAGCAATGACTACTGACTGAATTAACAGAATATGCATAAGGTCTTTTGTAAAAATGGATTAACACTGATTACCTTATATTAATTACTACTACTACCCAGAAGAGGAAAATTAGTTTTTAGTGTTAGGCTAAAGCTCTCCTCTCCACCGCCCCCCCATCCCCACCTCAATTCAATGCTGAAAACATAACCAGAGGAAGATCTCAGTTACATAAGAATAAGACTGATTGCATTTATATGTGAATATACACAATCATATATTTACATGTGTGTGTATACACGATGAGTAGTGATAAACACTCCTACATGTACATAGAAAAATCTTTGCATATAGAATAATGATTTTTAATATACTTAAAGTCACTTAGAACAAATACTAATAATTAGAGTTTGATGTTAAACCTTACAGAGGTTTCACACAAAGGTAAGCAGAACTTTTAAATCACTTAATCAGTTACCTTTCAAAGCATTAAACAGCATTCCAAATTTCTGAAGTATTCATTCACTGAATACAATCTATTCATGGGGAACACTGAATCAACTAATCTGGGGCCTACTGTCAGCGTTCCTCTATATTTTAAGACTTAGTGAATTGGTAATGAATAGTCTCTAGCTAAACCTTCAGTTGTGTTAAAGTGACAGAAACTTCCACGTTTACAAATGATGGAGAACGAGGTAGGCTGAGACCCTTAGTCGCCTCACATGTCAGAGTAATAACGTTAAGAATCATGAAGAGAGGGATGCCTGGGTGGCTCAGTGGGTTAAAGCCTCTGCTTTTGGCTTGGGTCATGATCTCAGGGTCCTGGGATCAAGCCCTACATCAGGATCTCTGCTCAGCAGGGAGCCTGCTTCCCCCCACCCCCACCCGCCTGCCTCTCTGCCTGCTTGTGATCTCTGTCAAGTAAATAAATAAAATTTTTTAAAAAATCACGAAGAGTTGGTTAAAAATACAGATTCTTGGGGCGCCTGGGTGGCTCAGTGGGTTAAAGCCTCTGCTTTTGGCTCAGGTCATGATCCCAGGGTCCTAGGATCGAGCCCCATATCGGGCTCTCTGCTCCGCGGAGAGCCTGCTTCCTCCTCTCTCTCCCTGCCTGCCTCTCTGCCTATTTGTAATCTCGGTCTGTCAAATAAATAAATAAAATCTTAAAAAAAAACAAAACAAACAACAGATTCTTAGGTTCATCCCCAGAGATTTTGATTCAGCACATCTGAGGTCTAGCCCAGAGTCTGCATTTTTATTAAGTGACTCAGGTGATTGTGATGCAAAGTCCTTAGAAGTTATCCAGGAAAAACCTGTCTATGAACGGGACTGGTCTTAAAAACCAGCTCTGCTTTCAGAGGTGCATGGGATATCTATGAAATGTTACAATACAGACTTAGATGTAAACGCTTTAAAAACAGTGTTCTTAACCTTTCTATTTTTTTATCCATACCTTCTTACTTTTAATTATTTCTTTTTACTACTGTAGGTTTATGTCACACAAGGAAACAGGAGCCCCAAGGAGAAAATAATTCAGTGTAGGTTATGCCAGAGATAAAAATACCAGGCATTTCCATGCCATCTTTTCAAACTACCCCCTCCTCCCCCTTATGGTACTGGATGGATTTCTAGAGCCTTCGGGTCAGTCTCTGGGAAGGCTTCTAAGAACTCAGGGGATTTTTAGTTCAGAATTCTCTCATTAAATCTAGATTCTAAAATGATTCGGTGAAGTTATATTTTGGGACATTCAGTTTCCACAGATTAAAATACATGGTTTCTGAGGCGTTTTCTACTGCCCTGAAATGGAATACCTACAATACACTGGGTGGGGGAAAGCTACAAAATAATCCATTTCTGTAAAAATACAATTATGTGTATATTTGACCCTTGGACAACATGGGGGCTAGGGGCACTGACTCTCCTAAAACTTTACTAATAGCCTGCTCTTGACTAGAAACCTATGTTATTTTACTAGAGGGGACAGCAGTAATGAAGTGGACAATTTTTTTTTTTTTTTAAGATTTTATTTATTTGACAGACAGATCACAAATAGGCAGAGAGGCAGGCAGAGAGAGAGGTGGAGGCAGGCTCCCCGGCGAGCAGAGAGCCCAATGCGGGGCTCGATCCCAGGACCCTGGGATCACGACCTGAGCTGAAGGCAGAGGCCCTAACCCACTGAGCCACCCAGGCGCCCCTGAAGTGGACAATTTTTTAATAAGCACTACTGTAATTCTGAAAAAGCTGATATGCAAGAACCACTTTTGGGATAACGTGGTTTAAGGAAAACATAAACAGTCAATTAACACATATATTCCATATGTGTTATATTCATTCTTACAATAAAGCTAAAGAAAATGTAAGGAAAATACATTTACTGTACTATATTTATAAAATCATTTTTACAGTGAAAGCTTTTGTTCCCTTTTTAGAGATTTTATTTATTTGAGAGGGAGGGGAAGAGAGAGCAGGAGTGGGGTGGAGTGAGGTTCAGGAAGAGGAGGAGGCTCCCTGGCTCCCTCCTGAGCAGCGAGCCCAATGAGGCTCAATCCCAGGACCTAGAGATCATGATCTGAGCCAGCCCCTTAACCGATTGAGCCACCCAGGAGCCCCAACAGTGAAAGCCCTTCATAACTGGCAACTCTGCTTTCTGTACTTAACACCAATTTTGTTAGGACTTTAGGCAAAACCAGAATTCTACCATAATCTGAGAACATTCACTGAAGTCTCATTAAACAATCTGAAATGTAAGAATGACTATTGTAATGGTCAGCTACATGCATCACAGTGTCTCTAATAAGAGACTTGTGGGTGCCACCCTATGTTATTTACTAAAGGGGACAGCAATAATGAAATGACAATCTTTTAATAACCACTACTGTAATTCTGGAAAAGCTGATATGCAAGAATCACTTCTGGGATAACACTGGTTTAATCTAAGGAAAAATTAGCTACCTACTTTTAAGGATTATTCTAAAAATTTGTTTAGTTTCAGTAAACTTAAAATTTTATCACCTTTAAAATGTATTATTTTTGTTATAGCCATTTAAAAAATATTATCATCCACAGCTACTTAGGAAATTATGCAATTAAAAGCTTCATTTTAGAAATCTGATCCGGGACGCCTGGGTGGCTCAGTTGGTTAAGCTGCTGCCTTCGGCTCAGGTCATGATCGCAGCGTCCTGGGATCGAGTCCCACATCGGGCTCCTTGCTTGGCGGGGAGCCTGCTTCTCCCTCTGCCTGCCACTCTGTCTTCCTGTGCTTGCTCTCTCTCTCTCCCCCCCCCCTCTGACAAAAAAAAAAAAAAAAAAAAAAATCTGATTTGCAATAAAGGTCTTATTTCAAAGGGAAAACTGGGTAGTTTTTAAGCTAATACATATCTGGGGATGGGAGGATATTTTTCTGCTACAGGATACAGAAAAATAACTATCAAGTATACCACTAAACTCTTAGATTAAAAATTAAATTCATGTACTTATTTTGTCTTCTAAGTGTATTCAATTTCTACATAGCAAAAAAGTAAACACTATCAAAATGCTACTGGAATCACAGTGCTACTTTACTATTTAGAAATAATCCCCTACCCTTTCCCTTGAAAAGTCCCATTTACCAATACTCTTACTACCTGCAAGGCTGCAAACATCATCATTTCTTCCTCTGTGCACTCAATTTCTTCTAGGAGAATAGCCCATTTGGCCTGCTCATAAAGCTGATTGATTCTGATTGCATCATACTACAGCAAAAGAGACAAAATCCTTTTGTAATACATTACCTTTAACATAACAAAGCTTGAAAACTGAATATTCACTTTCAAAGCCTGACAAAGTCCTAATATACATTTTTTCTGGGATTCTTATTCAGTATCAAATACTCAATAATAAAGATACCTACAGGGTTAGGTATATGTATATATACCCACATCTAATTTTCCATTAAAAATGACAGTTAAAACCAAAATATTCTTATTCAGTATTAGAAATAAGATTCTGTATGTTATTTTACAGGGAAATAATCATTAGATATTACAGAGCTTGTAACAAAATGAAACATGAAAGACATTTAAAATAAGGAAAAAGTGACTGCTTTTTAGTTTCTTATTGCAACCTGTCACACTAAAATGTTATGATCAGAGAGTTAATTATTTCAGGGAACATCTTGCCCCTTATGGAAAAGCATACTTAGACGAAGAGTTAGGTCCTTGGAAACAGTAATTATTTTAAGAATCTGAAATACAAAGTACATATATATGTACTTGTGGTAAAGATTTACTTATATGTTACTGAATTATCCATTTAGTTATTAATAAAAATTAATAGTAATGTCTTAACAATACTATTTTAGACTGTTAACAAAACATACTGCATCTCCCTTCCCCAGCAAATATAACTATGTTCCCAGAACAGTACTGGTTTTACCAAAATGAGACATGATATGGCCTGAAAGGTATTAAGATTATTTTCTGTAGTTCTAAATTACACACTTTACTGTTACAAAAAGAATAACCTAAGTTATTCTAATAAAAAGAATAAAAAATAAAAGTTATTCTAATAAAAAAATATTAAGTATATACATTAAAATCTAGACTACAATCTAGACATGAAAAGGTAAGAATCGGCCAAGAGAGGTTTACCCCCCAAGGATGATAAATAAGGAAGGAAAAGATCCAAATCTCTGTGCCATGTGTTTTCTAGGGAATATACTCTATTTCATAGCAAATTTAATTCTTCTCAGAAAAGCAAAGATGATGCAGTCATTTGATAAAAACATAATGTCTGCCTATTAAATAGGAAGAAATGTAAACTTAGAAAAATTTTTCTTTGAAGCTGTATCTTCTGATTTATAATTAGAAATGTGAAAGTCATCAAAAAGGTACTATTTCATAGAACTCTTCTTTTACTAAAAACACAGCTAAAGAGAGGTGTAAAAAATTGCTAAAACTAACTTTACCAATTCTATAGTACCAAGCTAGTGGATTTAAAATACAAATCAATCAAAAATTCAATTATTTTAACACAAAAGAACAAGGTTAACACAAAAGAACAATGCTTTCAATCTATTAACACAATAGACTTATTTCAAATACAGATGCCTTTGTCTAAAGCTTGGGTTTTTAATATTATTCAGACTTGCTATATACAAATGACTCCTTATCCCACCAATTCTAAATAACAACATCCAAATAAACAAAACAAAAAGGAAAAAAGAAGAGATCCCTCTAAACCCTTGGTACCTTTGGATTCAAATCAAAAAAGCTGTAATACTTGAATCGGAGAAGCAGGGCCTCATTTTCCTTCACATCTTGTTCCATAAGAGATCTTGAGGAATCAAGCCACCTGGACAAATTAACAAGAGCAGTGGAACAACGCAAGAAAAAAATTAATAAAATATTTCTACCTCTAGTTGGGGAAAGAAATTCCTCAATGTATCTATATTTTATCTTTTTTAAAGATTTATTTATTGAGAGACAGAGCACATACACAAGCAAGGGGAGGGGCAGAGGACCAGGAGGAGAGCATCTCAAGCAGACTCAGCACTGAGCATGGTGTCCAACAAAGGGGCTTGATCCCACAACCCAAGAGATCCTGACCCAAGCCAAACTCAAAACTCAGACACTTAACCAACTGAACCACACCCAGGTACCCCTCAGTGTTTCTCTATTTTAAAACTTACCCTTGGTTGATTTTCGCTTTGTCAAGAAGTGCCTGAGGCTTGAACATTTTCGCCAAAATTTCCGGTGATGTGATTGGCTGACTGACAGCAAGTATACCAGGGTTGCCTTCTGACAAAGCACTGTCACCGAACCAAGCAGAAGTTGGTGACAAGGGGCTTCCATCATGAGCATCATAAGTGGGGGTCATTGTTTTACTATAAAGTCCTGGGCTTGAATATATACTTCCTAATAAATAATATAAAAATGGGTAGTAAGTATTAATAAAGTACAGAATCTTGGTTTTCAATAATACATGCTATATAAAAAACAAAAGCTTCATTCTGGAAGGAAAGCTTGGTACATTATTTTACCTCTCTTGAAAACATGTAAAATTAACTTTATCTCTATTTGTATAACATCAGAACATATAATAACAAGGTCAAAAGAATATAAGTTGGCAGAAATTCTGGGGGGAAAAATCAGTTCAAGGGAATTAGAAGTTAAGGATATAGCTTAAGCAGACAGACCAAGTTTTTGTTTTTAATTGTGGCAAGGCTCACCTTTCAGAGGGCCAATGTAAAGAACATCAGTGCCTATAGGAAAGGAGAGAAAGGAATTCAGAAGGTAAAGGAAAGGTAACAATAGAAGACAGAAACAAAAGAATGAAAAGGAAAAGGAAATGGAAAAAGAAAAAAAAAAGACTTTTCCTAATATGCATCATACCCTTATGTAAATATTTCAAGTGAATTTAAGAGTAAAGAATCTTAGAAACCGTAACCTAAGTTTTTTTTTGTTCAATTCAAAAGAAAAAAGTTGTGCTCTAGTCAAATGTCCAGTGAAAGACACATCCACATTTATCGCCCTTTGAAATCCATACCCTGTTTTGAGACAGCTCAGTTTAACTGAATAAATGCACATAAATTGAGAACAATTTTACATTAATGTTTTCTCAGTGAATAGCTAAACTGGTTCCAATAGATTTACAAATAAAGTATTAAAGCAAATGGGTAGATAAAATTTTGCTAACAAAGATATATCTTATAATTAAGCCCCTGATGGCAGGGATATCCTATCTTCCAATTCCCCGGTGTTCAATAGAGCTAGACATATAATAGAGGCACATAAATAAACACTTGTTGACTTAGTCAACTGAAAATACATCCTCCACCATTTAAACTATTAAAAATTGGTTTAAATTAAGACTCAGAAGTTCAGAGTAATGTTAAGTAAAAGCACCTCCCCTAGAAGTCCTAACTCTGTTAATTGTATTTTGTCTTCAGTCATAATTTTTAAAAAGAAAATGCGTAAATGGGCATCACACTGTTAACAGATGATGGAAAGAGAATGGCTGTTTCCCTTACCTAATTTAGGAATATGCTTAGAATTTCCTTTTCACTCTAACAACCCCTCACCCACCACCTCACTCAATGCAATGATAGAATATTAACCTATGAAAAAGTGGTGATCATGCTAGAGATTTTTGTAGTTGTCATGATCTAGTCTAGGAAGAAAACACAAAGTAAAAAAAAAAAACAAAACTTGCTAGCCACAGGGTATCTGATTTGACGTTCTTAGTATATATTCTTCCAATGTTAGTAACTAAAGCAATATGCAGTATCTAAACGTTGTTAAATAAGCAACAAAGAAAGCTGTTAGTTCAAAGAAAGGGAAATTAAGGAGTTGATCCCATTTATAATTGCACCCCAAACCATAAGATACCCAGGAATGAATCTAACCAAAGATGTAAAGAATCTATACTCAGAGAATACTCATGAAAGAAACTGAGGAAGACACAAAGAAATGGGAAAATGTTCCATGCTCGTGGATTGGAAGAACAAATACTGTGGAAAATCTCTATGCTACTTAGAGCAATCTACACACTTAATGCAATCCCTATCAAAATACCATCAACTTTTTTCACAGAAATGGAACAAATAATCCTAAAATTTATATGGAACCAGAAAAGACCCCGAATAGCCAGAGGAATGTTGAAAAAGAAAGTCAAAGTTGGTGGCATCACCATTCCAGACTTCAAGCTCTATTACAAAGCTGTCATCATCAAGACAGTATGGTACTGGCACAAAAACAGACACATAGATCAATGGAACAGAACAGAGAGCCCAGAAATGGACCGTCAAAACTCTGTGGTCAACTAATCTTCGACAAAGCAGGAAAGAATGTCCAATGGAAAAAAGTCTCTTCAACAAATGGTGTTGGGAAAACTGGACAGCCACATGCAGAAGAATGGAACTGGACCATTTCTTTACACCATGCACAAAAATAGACTCAAAATGGATGAAAGACCTTAATGTGAGACAGAAATCCATCAAAATCCTTGAGAAGAAAACAGGCAGCAACCTCTTCCTAGCAACAATGCCAAATCAAGGGAAGCAAGGGCAAAAATGAACTATTGGGACTTCATCAAGATAAAAAGCTTTTGCACAGCAAAGGAAACAGTAAACAAAACTAAAAGACAGAATGGGAGAAGATATTAGCAAATGACATATCAGATAAAGGGCTACTATCCAAAATCTATAGGAAACATCAAATTCAACACCCAAAGAACAGTCCAATCAAGAAATGGCAGAAGACATGAACAGACATTTCTGCAAAGATGACATCCACATAGCCAAAGACACGTGAAAAAGTGCTATCACTCGGCATCAGGGAAATACATATCAAAACCTCAATGAGATAACACCTCACATCAGTCAGAATGGCTGAAATTAACAAGTGAGAAACGACATATGTTGACAAGGAAACAGAGAAAGGGGAACCCTCCTGCATTGTTGGTGGAAATGCAAGCTGGTGCAGCCACTCTGGAAAACAGTATGGAGGTTCCTCAAAAAGTTGAAGAGAGCTACCCTACAACAACCCAGCAATTGCACTACTGGGTATTTACCCTAAAGATACAAATGTAGTGATCTGAAGGGGCACCTGCAGCCCACTGTTTATAGCAGCAATGTCCACAATAGCCAAACTATGGAAAGAGTCTAGATGTCCATCAATAGATGAATGGATAAAGAAGATACGGTATACATATACAAGGGAATATTATGCAGCCATCAAAAATGAAATTTTGCCACTTGCAAGGATGTGGATGGAACTAGAGAGTATTATGCTAAGTGAAGTAAGTCAATTAGAGAAAGACAACTATCATACGATCTCACTGATATGAGGAATTTGAGAAACAAGATCATAGGGGAAGGGAAGGAAAAATGAAACGGGACGAAACCAGAGAGAGAGACAAACTGTAAGAGACTCTTGATCTCAGGAGACAAACTGAGGGTTGCTGGAGTGGAGAGTGGGTGAGAGGGATGGGGTGGCTGGGGGGTGGACATTGGGGAGGGTATGTGCTATGGTGAGCACTGTGGAGTGTGTTAAGACTAATGAATCACAGACCTGTACCCCTGAAACTATAATACATTATATGTTAAATAAATAAACAGCTGTCAGTTCTCCTTTCTTAGCTTTAAAGGGCATTGTGATAGTCAGTGATATCCTTAAAATCTAGAACTTTAAAATTACAAAGGCATTTTGTGAAAGGGTTACTTGGGCACCCTGTAGTAATTAAAAGGGCTGAAAACATTACTCCAGCTCAGGTGGGCAAAGAATAATCCTGCTATAGAGAGTATATATGTAAATAAGGGACAGAAAAACATTATCTTCTGGGCAAAATCTTCTCATTGTGTATTTCAAAGATCTAGCAAACAAGTCTTTTACTAAGAATGTCAGAATACTGAAATTTTGTTCCTAGTATGATGGACTGTAATTACTATTCAGAATTAAATGCGGTTAGAACTGACAATTTTCTTTATGAAGTTTCTAAAACATATTCCCCTAAATTACACAACATTTAATAGAATCAGCTACCCAATACCCAATCACTTCTCTGCCCTCTCAATTTCCTCTACTTTGTATATTCTACACTTCATTGTTTCTATTCTTATTTTGTTAGGTACTCCACAGTAGTAACTTAGTGTTTCCAACAATCCCATTATTCTCATTTTAGAGGAGCAAACTGAGGGGTCTAAGTAAGTTGTCCAGTGCCAAAAGCTATTATATTTCAGAGCCAAGCTATAAATCAGCCATTCTGACTGAGGCTATACACACCACCTCCTAGGTACCATAACTTATTTAAGCCATTCCCGATTCGTGTGCATTCGTTTAGAATTTTGTGGACTTCACTGCTGCTGCAAATACGCCTTCTAGCAAATGCCTTCCACCAGGTATGTTTGTACGTATTTCCCATTCCAGCAGCGCTGCTGGGACGGAGGGTGTGTACATTTAACATTCCTTCTAAGTCTCAGTTCAGTGACAATCCCAACTACCTTGTATTCCTGGTTGCCAAATTTACAACATATTTGAAGTAGAAAGTAGGTACGATGAAGTAACATACTTAGTCAGCAACAAAATAGGAGCTCGCTCAACAAAACAAATAACAATAACTGAACTGTTATTGTTCAATAACAAAAACTTGAGGAGAAAGAGAATTCAACAAGTACTACAGTCTTGAGCCACCTACTACAAATATTAAAAAAACTCATGTAACTTTCAATCTGCCTGATAACCTGGATACTATAAATTATAGTCTCATACATTCTTTTTTAAAAGAGCGCTCAAGTATTTAATACATGTCAGAAAATTTCCCACCAAAATATCACCTCATACCATACTTAGTAAACAAATTTCAGGTGAATTAAAAATAACAAATGTTGATATTATAGATGAGTTAAAATATGTAAATATGAAATAATTATATAAAAGTGTAAAAAGGAAATACAGAATAATTTTACTAATATTTGTGAAGATTTTCTTAACCAAGGATGAAGGCCCAGAACTATAAATAACAGATTTGACTACATAAAAATGTAAAACTTTAATACAGTAAAAAAGACCACAAAATTAAAAACAAAATGCCAGTATAGGGAAAGTATCCAACTTATCAGAAGATGAGTTTATCACTAAAACATTGGAACTTTTTGAAAGCTTAATTCACAAACTCAACTCCCCAACCTATAAAATAAATATACCCTGTTTGGAATTGTTTTGTCTTCCGAATTCCTGGAACACTACTTTCTACAATTTTCATTTAGCATTTATATAGTATAAATATACTTTATAAATAAAGTATTTTTCAATTAGCCTAAAAACTTCTTATGAGCTAGGATTTTCTTATTTTTTTGTTATTTCCCAAGTCCAATCAGTACATGATAAAGGTATAAAAGTTACAAGTTATGAGCCGCTAGATGTTCCTAACCTTACTGTGCCATTTCTTCAACCTTAAAATGAGTATAATAACATAATCTGCAATGGGCTGTAGTGAGAATTAAGTGAGTTTCCACAAGTAAAATATGCTAAAGTGAATTTCCATGAGTATAATGTGTAAAATGGGTATACAGTAAGCACTAAATTGTTTCCATTATCATCATTACCCCAGAATGTAAAAAACCAGGAACAAACTGAATTAGTTAAATTAGTTTACTTACTGACTGAGGAACCTATTTCCTAAGAAATGGATTTATAAATGTGTGGCTGAGAGACACATGGGAAACTGTAATGTCCAGTCCCTGTGTATGCCCAGGACAAAATAACCATGTCATTTAATTAGTCATCTAGCTACCCAAAAGACACTGCCTATACTCCTACTGGATGCCACATGCTAAGTTAGGTTCTGGTTAACAAAAATGTAAGAGACAGTTTCATGTAAGAACATTATATCTGGGGACGCCTGGGTGGCTCAGTTGGTTAAGCGGCTGCCTTCGGCTCAGGTCATGATCCCAGCGTCCTGGGATCGAGTCCCACATCGGGCTCCTTGCTCACTGGGGAGCCTGCTTCTCCCTCTGCCTCTGCCTGCCACTCTGTCTGCCTGTGCTCGCTTACTCTCTCTCCCTCTATCTCTGACAAATAAATAAATAAAATCTTAAAAAAAAAAAAAAAAAAAAAAAAAGAACATTATATCTGTGTAAGAACATGCAATATAATGTAACACAGAAAAGTCTGGTGACTTAAGATAGAAGGATACCTAATTCAGGTTGGGGAGGTAATGGAAGGAAATGTGAGGAAGCTTCTTTAAGGGGCAAAACCTTAAAGGAAAAAGGTAAAAAGGGACCAGTATATGCAAAGCACAGAGATTTTAAGTAACCCACAGAAGTAATCATGTCTTAACTAAGTAATTGTGGTTTTCACAGAATACAGAAAAAAGGAATACTAAGAAAACTGTCCAATTTTTGCAATGCAAAAAACTGAGCCCAGTTAAGGTACTGATTGCCCCTTTCTGATTCTTCCTGAGCAGAGAACCAGCCTTCCTTATTTACTGATGCAGCTATTAACACCTAACACAATGCTTTGCACATGACAGATCTTAGTGGTGATTTCATGATGACTGAGGTGAAAAAGTGCTGAAAGAGAGTTTTTTAAAGTTGATCACTCTCTGGACCTATGTATAGCATTTGTCAAAAAACCACAAACATATAGACACATCCACGGTTAGCACACTATGCCTCTGCGTAAGTCTCACCTGATCCAGGAGTGATAAGAGGCCCCTCTAATTCAAGTGCCTCATCTTCAGACTGGTCATCTAGCTTTTTCTTTTTTTTCTTAGTTGGATCTCTGGGTTTTTTCAAGAGAGAAAGTTCTTCAGGGTGTCTGATATCTGTTAAAATAAGAAGAAAGATTATTTTAGTAACATAATGGAAAATTTAAGCACTTTACATTTGGAAAATTCATCTATTAATCCATTCCAATGTAAGAATTCATAGTTTCCTTCTATGTATGTATGTGTCTGTTTTGCCAGACATTAATGCCATGCAAAAGACTGAAGTATGGCACGTCTACAAATAATCTCCCGAAGCATTCAATACCATCTAATGAATGTAGTAGCCTTGAAGTAGAGAGAGGATAATCTGCTAGGGTACACAGAGAAAATATTAGAACTTATTTAAATATTTAACTAAAACCATAAAAAAGTTAAGATTTATATCTTAGCCACAGCAACTAGGCAAGACTAAGAAATAAAAACATACTGGAAAGGAAGAAGTAAAACCGTCACTATTTGCAGATGACATGATATATAGAAACCTTAACTATTCCCATCAAAAACCACTGGAACTAATAAACCAGTAAAATTCAGTGAAGTTGCAAGGTAAAACAAATCACTATACAAAAACCTGTTGTGTTCTTTTTGGGGTACATGGGTGGCTCAGTCAGTTAAGCATCTGCCTTCGGTTCAGGTCATGACCCCCATTCCCCACTCATGTTCTCTCTCGCTCTCTCTCAAAAAAATAAAATCTTAAAAACAAAAAACCCAACTGTTACATTTTTATACATAATAAACTATGCAAAACAGAAGTTGAGAAAACCAATCCCATTTACAACTACATCAAAAAAGTAAAATACCTAGGAATACATTGGTAGTTTTTTTTAAAACTTTATTTATTTTAAGATTTTTAAAATTTATTTGACAAAGAGAGACAGCCAAAGAGGGAACACAAGCAGGGGGAGTGGGAAAGGGAGGAGCAGGCTCTCCACCAAGCAGGGAGCCTGATGCAGGGCTCGATCCCAGGACCCCAGAATCATGACCTGAGCCAAAGGTAGATGGTTAACGACTGAGCCACCCAGGGGCCCCTGGTTTTTTTAAACTGTTTTAAAAAGACTTACTTATTTGTGAGAGAGAGAGAGAGAGTGCACATGCATGTGTGGGAGCATGAGCATAGGGAAGGGCAGAGGGGGAGGAAGAAGGACAAGCAGACTCTGTGATGAGCATAGAGCCCATTGTGGGGCTGGATCTCATGACCCTGAGATCATGACCTAAGCCAAAACCAAGAATCTAATGTTCTACTGAGCTACCAAGGCACCCTTCTAAGAATAAATTTAACCAAGGAAGTAAGACCTGTATTGTACACTGAAAACTATATGGAGTTGATGGAAAAAAAGAAATAAAAGACAGAAATAAATGGTAAGATATTCCGTGTTTCTGGTTTGAAAGAACCAATATTAATAAAATGACCATATTACCCAAAGCAATCTACAAATTTAATGCAATCCCTATTGAAATTCTAATAATTCTAATGATATTTTTCACAGAACTAGAACAAATAATTCTAAAATTTGTATGGAACCAAAGAAGACCCCAACCAGCCAAAACAATCCTGATAAAGAACAAAGCTGAAGGTACACACTGCTTGATTTTAAACTATACTACAAAGCTGTAGTAATCAAAACTGTACAGTATTTCCATAAAAACACATATAAATCAATGGAAGAGAATAAAGAGCCCGAGAGTTCACATATACCTATGTGGTCAATTTATGACAAAGGAGCTAAGAATATAAAATGGGAAAAGGATGGTCTCTTCAGTAAATGATGTTGGGAAAACTGGACAGCTGTATTCAAAAGAATGAAACTGGGCCATATACAAAAACTGACTCAAAATGGATTAAAGACTTGAATCTAAGACCTGAAAGCAGAAAACTCCTAGAAGAAAACATGTGGTAAGCTCTTTGGCATCAGTCTTAGAATTTTTTTTTTTGGGGGGATCTGACTCCAATGACAAGGGAAACAAAATAAACAAATGAGACCACATCAAACTAAAAAGCTTCTACACAGCAAAGGAAACAAACAGAATCAAAAGGCAACCCACTGAATAGAAGATATGTGCATCATATAACCAGTAACAAGTTAATATCCAAAATAAGTAAATTCATAGAACTCAGTAACAGGAAAGCAAACAATCCAATTAGAGGATCTGAAGACATTTTTCCAAAGAAGACACACAGATGGCCAACAAACACATGAAGATGGTTCCAAATCACTAACCACCAGGGAAATGCAAATCAAGACCACAATGAAATTATCATCTTACACTTGTCAGAATGATTATTATTTAAAAAAAAAAAAGTGTTAGAATATGGAGAAAAGGGAAATATGTTTTTTAAAGGTTTTATTTAAACCTTTAAATAAAGGTTTAAATAACCTGAGAGAGAGAGAGCATGCACGCACACAATTAGGCAGAGCAGCAGGCAAAGGAAGAAGGAGAAGCAGGCTTTCCGCTGAGCAGGGAGCCCGATGTGGGATTTGATCCTGGAACCCTGGGATCACGACCTGAGCCGAAGGTAGACACTTAACTGGGCCACCCAGGCACCCCAGAAAAGGGAAATTTTATGCACTGTTTAGCAATGTAAACCGGTGCATCCACTATGGAAAACAGTATGGAGGTCCCTCAAAAACTTAAAACTAGAACTAAAGATTATGATTTAGCAGTTCCATTACTGGACATCTATCCAAAGGTAACAAAAACACTAATCCAAAAAGGTTTATGTTTTTGAAGCATTATTTGTAATAGCCAAGATATGGAAGCAACCTCAGGGTGCACTGATAGATGAATGGATAAAGAAGATGTACTGTGTACACACACACACACAATTATTCAGCCACAAAAAAAGAATGAATTCTTGCAATCTGCAGCAACACGGATGGACCCAGAGAATATTATGCTAAGTGAAATGAGTCAGAGAAAGACAAGTAACACAATTATATTTATTTATGGAATGTTAAAAAAAAAATGAGGCATAGATACAGACAACAAACTGGTGTTCGCTAGTAGAGAAGGCAGGTGCAATAGTTAGAGGGGGATCAAGAAGTACAATTCCGCACGCTTGGGTGGCTCAGTCAGTTAAGCATCTGCCTTTGGCTCAAGTCATGATTCCAGGAACCTGGGATGGAGTTCTACATAGGGCTTTCTTGCTTCTCCCTCTGCCTGTGGCTCCCCCTACTTGTGCGCATGCACACGCTCTCTGTGTCTGACAAAAACCTTAGAGAAATTTTTTTTTTTTAAAGTACAAGTTCCCAGTTATAGATAAGCCACAGGGATGTGATATGCAGCATGGGGAGTACAGTCAATAATACTGTATTAATTCTGTATGGTGACAGTAAGCAGAATGAATATGGTGGTCATTTTGCAATGTATATTAAGTATTGATTCACTATGTTGTACACTTGACACTATTATTATAAGTCAATTATACCGCAATTTTTTTTAAAAAGCTTTAGATTACTGGGTATCCCTCATTCATCCTGTATGTTGTAAGTTACACGTGATACATGAAGTAAATATAAGTACTTTCATAACATTATCAAATCTCCAAATTTTAATTGATTCAATCTCTTCTGTCTTATATAAAATGACAAGTTTCTGTGTTTATCTTAATCATTTACATATGAAGAATCTGGTAAGAGGCAAAAATGTTAAGTAAAAGTAACAAAAAAAATTAACAATGACCTATATGAATAGCTATATAACATATTTTATATTACATACCATGTCCATGAATTGCAGGAATTGTTAAGAAGTCAGTTTTCCCTAAATTGAGCTAAAGATCCAATAGAATCCAAGTTACAATTCCAACTTGCTCTTTTATACAAAATGACAAGCTGATTGTAAAATTCATGTGGAATGAAAACAAACCTAGAATAGTCCAAGCAATTTTTAAAAAGAGGACTGAAGTTGGAGGACTTAGACTACTTGACATCACGTATATAGCTATAGCAATCAAGACAGTGCAATTAGGGGCACCTGAGTGGCTCAGTGGGTTAAGCCTCTGCCTTTGGCTCAGGTCATGATCTCAGGGTCCTGGGATCGAGCCCCACGTCGGGCTCTCTGCTCAGGAGGCAGCCTGGTTCCCCTCTCTCTCTCTGTCTGCCTCTCTGCCTACTTGTGATCTCTGTCAAATAAATAAATAAAATCTTAAGAAAAAAGTGCTATTATTAGCTAAATGATAAGACATGCATATATGAAGAGGACCTAGAAGCAGACCCAAATATAGGTGGTCAATTATTTGGACAAAGGTGCCATGGCAATTCTCAAGAGGAAAGGAAAATCTTACCAATAAACAGTGCTAAATGAGAGATTCATAGATTTTTAAAAAACACATTAGCCCTTATGTAACATAATATACAAAAATTAATTCTAAATGGATCATAGACCTAAAAGAAAATATAAATAGACAAAGATTTTTTACATAAAACACACTCCACAAAAAAACTATCCTTTATTAAAAAACAAATTAACGGGGCACCTGGCTTTGTTGGTTAAGCATCAGGGAAATGCAAGTTAAAACTATGAGAAAGTATTATGTACCCATCAGAGTAGTCAACATTAGTAAGACTGATAATAGCTGATGTTGGTGAGGATGTGGAGGAGGAAATGGAACTCTCATACTTAGCCAGTGGAAATGGGAAATGAGACAAATTTTGAAAAGTTTGGCAGTTTCTTATAAAGTTAAACATACAACTTCACCATTCTACTTCTACTTAATTTACTCAAGAAAATGAACAGCACATAAGTAAACAGCTTTACTCACAGAAGCCAAAACTAGAAATAACACAAATTGATAAACCGAATGTGGTATTTTCATATCAGTGGAATACTAATCATGATGGAACACAAGTCATCAGTAAAAAGAAACAACTGATACATGCAATAACATGAATGTATCGCAAAATCATTACATTAAGTGGAAGACGCCAATTAGAAAAGCATATAAAAAAATTTAAAAAAAGAAAAGCATATACACTATATAATTCTGTTAAAAAATTCCAGAAAATGACAAATCTGGAGTGACAGAGCAAATAAATGGTTGTCTGACTAAAGTTTGAGGGCTAATAGAATATTCTCTATACTGTGGTACAGAGTCACAGATGTAAAATAAACATCTGTTAAAAACTCATCACATTGTACACTTTAAAAAGGTACAGTTTATTACACACCAATTATACCAAAATTAGGTTGATTTAAAAATAGCGTAGGGGCATCTGGGTGGCCCAGTGGGTTAAGCCTCTGCCTTTGGCTCGGGTCATGGTCTCAGGATCCTGGGATCAAGCCCCGCATCAGGCTCTCTGCTCAATAGAGAGCCTGCTTCTCTCCTCCTTCTGCCTGCTTTGCCTACTTGTGATCTCTCTCTCTGTCAAATAAATAAATAAATAAAATATTTTTAAAAAATACTTTAAAAATAGTGTAGAGAGAAAGAGAGCCAAGAAAAACCAAGAAAAATGAAAAATATGGCAGAAAGGAGGAGGACTAGGTCTGTATTTTTATTCAGCAGCACTACCCTCACTGTCAGGGTTTAAGTAGAATGACCACAAAATGCAAACCACCGCTTAATCTGTAATGCTACAGACTGCTAAAATTTACTGGATCAGATGGAGTTTTACATGAGGCAGTCTTCAGAAGCTCACAATTTCCCCTAGATTCAATCTAGTATTACAAACACAGGAAGCTTTTTGTTTGTAGGGGACCTGAGAGCAGGACGGAGCAAACTGCTTATAGACCTGCTGAGACCCATTCTGAGGCTGAAGCACACAGCCAAACCAGCTGCATTCAGATCACACAGCTCCACTACTTAGTAACTGGGAGTCTGGACAAGCTACTCTGCATGCCAGCGTCTGAGATTTCTCATCTGTAAAATGAAAATAATAGTACCTCAGGAGGTTGTTGTGAAAATTAAATGATTAATATGGGTACCGTTCCCTAAACAAGGCCTGGCACATAATAAGTACTTCATTAAGTACTAGGTATTGATGTTTTTCTCTAATTAAAAAAATATGTGATTATGGTAGAAATTTGGAAATTACAGAAGTATAAATAGTTAAGTCATTTAAAACCCATTCTTGGGGTGCCTGGGTGGCCCAGTGGGTTAAGCCTCTGCCTTCAGCTCAGGTCATGATCTCAGGGTCCTGGGATCGAGCCCCGCATCGGGCTCTCTGCTCTGCGGGGAGCCTGCTTCCTCCTCCTCTCTCTGCCTGCCTCTCTGCCTCCTTGTGATCTCTGTCTGTCCAATAAATAAATAAATAAAATATTTTTTTAAAAACCCATTCTTGAAAAATGGAATACGGCTATGTAAATAAGGGATTATGTTAGTAGATGCACAAATAGATGTACTGTGGGGCACCTAAGTGGCTCAGTGGCTCACTGGGTTAAGCCTTTGCCTTTGGCTCAGGTCATAGTCTCAGGGTCCTGGGATAGAGCCCTGCATTGGGCTCTCTGCTCAGCAGGGAGCCAGCTTCCTCCTCTGCCTCTGCCTGCCTCTCTGCCTATTTATGATCTCTGTCTGTCAAATAAATAAATAAATAAATAAAATCTTTAAAAAATAAATACAATTCTGTGTAAATGTAGCATAATTTAACCATTCTTCTAATACTGAACCTGTTATAAATAATGATTTTACAAACATCTATCCGTGCATATATTTTTCCACATTTCATTTCTTCAAGAATTCACTGGAGTGGAATTACTAGATCAAAGGTTATAATAATTTTAAGACAAAAGTGGAGCAAGTTGGGCATGTGTATTTTTTAAAGCTTTACTTATTTAAAAAACAGTATGTTTATTTTTTAATTTACATTTCTTTACTAGTGATGTACATCTCAAGAGTTTTTAGACATTCATATTTCCTTCACTAATTTTTCTATTAGGTTTCTTCTTCTTTTTTTTTCCCCAGTAGGTTTCTTCAAGTCAAGAGTTAATTTTCATGCAGACTGCATGGTAGCAATCACTGCAAACCACACTGGAGTTTCTTTTTTAAAAAAATATATCTTAGGGGCGCCTGGGTGGCTCAGGTGGTTAAGCATCTCCCTTGGGTTCAGGTTGTGATCCCATGGTCCTGGGATGGAAGCCCTGCGCCTGTCTCCCCACTCAACAGGCAATCTGCTTCTCCCTCTCCCTCTGCTCTTCCCCCTGCTCATGCTCTTTCTCTTGAATCTCTCCCTTGAATACAATCTTCTTTTAAAAACCTCATCCCATGTTTAAAAACTAAGTCCAAAAAAATCTTTTAATAACTGTATGTTTTTTTCTGTTGGTTATTTGAATTTACTATTATGAACACTGTGGTACAAGTCAGGTTTTTGTTTTGTCCTATATTCTACAGGCTGTTTTCTGGGGAATGTTTTTCTGAAATGCAAAAATGGAATTACCAGAAAAACTGTCCTGGAGATGTTAACAGAGGACAGGTGATATAACTGCTCTTTAATTATTAATAAATTTGAGATATGTATATTTTAAGTACTAAGCAGTAGAACTCACATTAAAAATAAATTCTTGGTCCTTAAATTCTGTCACTTTCTTAAAAAGCTTCCAGGGATGTCTGATTTTCAAAAAAAATCTTTAAAAAGATTTATATATTTATCTGAGAGAGAAAACGAGCAGGGGGGGAGGGGGGGCAGAGGGAGACCAGGAGAAAATCCCAGGCAGACTCCATGATAAGCGCAGAGCCCAACGCAGGGCTCAATCCTAGAACCCTGAGATCATGATCTGAGCCAAAACCAAGAGCTGGACACTTAACCAACTGAGACACCCAGGCACCCCTTGATTTCTTTCTAAAGTTAAAAATAGTGTAGCATATTCTTTAACTAAAGTTCCCTAATTAAATCAAAGATTCTCTTCATTCTTGTATATTACAGGTAAAAAGAAGTTAATCAACTTATCCTCAAATGTAATTTTTGAAGTTTAATTCATTAGGATTAACTGCTTTATGTAGATTAACAAAGTATATTTTTGACCCATATTTAATTAGTAGAACTGAACCATTATTTCCCAGGGTACTTTTTTTTTCTTAAGATTTTATTTATTTATTTGACAGAGAGAGAAAGATCACAGGTAGGCAGAAAGGCAGGCAGAGAGAGAGGGGAAGCAGGCTTCCCGCTGAACAGAGAGCCCAATGCAGGGTCAATCCCAGGACCCTGAGTTCATGACCTGAGCCGAAAGCAGAGGCTTAACCACTCAGCTACCCAGGCACCCCTTTCCCAGTGTACTTTTAAAATAAACAAGATTTAACGTTCTAAGAGACCTAATCACTTATGAGTTAAACTTTCAATGCTCAGTATACCCTCGCCTTTAAATGCCATTACTGCCAGGTTGGGAGATCCAAAAGGCATTACACAATCCCAAGCTTCTGAATAATCACCACTTCAGTATCCAGTGTCGGGTAGGGTGGTGGTAGTAGTCTATCTCTCCTCTGTTCAAACTATATCATGTACTGGTACAGGGCGAAAAATCTAAGAAGTATAAAAGGACATATAATGAATCATGCCTGAGATATAGGACATGCTTCTATCACAGTTCATCATAGGCAGGTTTAGTGGGAGAGGAGAAAGAAAGCACGTTTAATTTGAAAATCCATCCCAAGGGCGCCTGGTTGGCTCAGTGGGTTAAAGCTTCTGCCTTCGGCTCAGGTCATGATCCAGGGTCCTGGGATAGAGACCCACATGGGGCTATCTGCTCAGCAGGGAGCCTGCTTCCTCCTCTCTCCCTGCCTGCCTCTCTGCCTACTTGTGATCTCTGTCAAATAAATAAATAAATAATCTTTTTTAAAAAAAGAAGAAGAAGAAGAAGAAAAGAAAATAGAAAATCCATCCCAAATGTTTCTGGCATGTCCCTTCTGCTTGAGAATCACTAAACTACATGATTCATCTTTTTGAGATTTTTGTTCCTCGGTCATTTCCTGTCCAGCTCACAAACCAGCTATTAATGTTTTTAGAAGAATGAATATTGCTAAGGGTAACTAGCTTTGGGGTCAGTCATAAGCATATAAAAAAGTTCTTAACCATATGGAGAATTGCTTGTGAAGTTAAAAATACTACTAAAAATATATGCTTCAGTCATACCCCCATATACTCTAAGTGACTCAGGGCTTCCAGCAGCTTGTTTTTATAAAAGCTCTAGTGATGGACGTTAACTAGATTTACTGCGGTGATCATTTCATAATGTATACATATATAAAATCATTACTTTATATACCTGAAACTAATGTCAATTATATCTCAAAAAATAAAAAAAATTTAAAAAATTTAAAAAATTAAAAAAGCTTGGGGCACCTGGGTGGCTCAGTGGGTTAAGCCTCTGCCTTCGGCTCAGGTCATGATCTCAGGGTCCTCGGATCGAGCCCCGCATCGGGCTCTCTGCTCAGCGGGGAGCCGGCTTCCCTCCCTCTCTCTGCCTGCCTCTCTGCCTACTTGTGATCTCTCTCTCTGTCAAATAAATAAATAAAATCTTAAAAAAAAAAAAAAGCTTCATAGGTAATTCTGATTCCAACTTAACAACTAGTAGCTTAAGGAAAGGGAAAGGGGTGGGGGGAGGGGAAGAATGACATCTTATTTCTCAAATGATAGGCATTGGAACAGGGTAGCCACTGACTATACATGAACCTGTGGATAAGTCTTCATTTTATTATAACCAAAAAGTAAAGTAAACCTACACCTCCACATAATACGCTAATTATTTCATTCATACAGGAATTTAGGACTGATTTACTTACTGTGTTTTGTATCAAGGAAGAATTAAACGGTGAACTTAGAAATGTGAATCACATATAAAAGTGGGCCTGGTAAAGAGCAAAAGTAATTAAAATTTATACTACACTAAAATACACCTGGACAACTATTTTTAAATGGATTTACCAAAATGCAGTGCTGTCTTTCATTCATACTAAATTTTATACTTCAATAAATATAAAGTAGCATTTAGGAGTCACTCCACAAAGTAATGACCTAGGACCTCTTTATAACACAAAGATACACTATATAGCAATGAAGTGTAATGTTCAAAATCAGTGTTTTATCAAGTAGAAGACAAATCTGGTGAAAGATGGACTACATAAATGCTAAATAATATGTATCAGAAACTATGGGGTTGAGGAAGTGGGGAAATGAGGAGCAGAGAAGGGTTTTCAGGTAAGATAATTAGATTTTAGTTTAAAAATAAATTCTGTCTAGGGGCACCTGGGTGGCTCAGTGGGTTAATACGCCTCTGCCTTCAGCTCAGGTCATGATCTCAGGGTCCTGGAATCGAGCCCCACATCGGGCTCTCTGCTCAGCAGGGAGCCTGCTTCCCCTCCTCTCTCTCTCTGCCTGCCTCTCTGGCTGCTTGTGATCTCTCTCTGTCAAATAAATAAATAAAATTTAAAAATCTTAAAAAAAAAAATCAATGGCAAAAAATTAAACAAAACAAAAACAGTTCTTGGGGCACCTGGGTGGCTCAGTTGTTGGGTGTCTGCCTTCAACTCAGGTCATGATTCCAGTGTCCTAGGATCAAGCCCCATGTTGTTGTATCATGAGGCTCCCTGCTAATCAGGGAGCTTCTCCTTGCTTCCCCCTCACCAGTTCTCCTCTACTTGTGTTCCCCCTCTGACTTTCTCTGTCAAATAAATAATATCTTAAAAAAAAAAAAAAAGTTCTAAGAGGGAAATATACAGTATTATATAGGCCTACATCAAGGAACAAAAAAAGGTCAAATGAACAAGCTAATCTTACACATAAAAGAACCAGAAAAAGAATGAAGCACAAGGTAAATACAAAGAGGAAAATAATAAAAATTAGAGCAGAAATAACTGACATAGAGACTAAAAAAAAAAAAAAACCAAAACAGAACAGAACAAAAATAAATGAAGAGGTGGTTCTATGAAAAGATAAAGAAAATTGATAAACACTTAGACTCGTCACAAAAAAAAGAGAAAGGACCCAAATAAAGGAAATCAGAAACAAAAGAGAAGTAAAAACTGACTCCACAGAAATAAAGGATTCAAGAGAATACTATGAAAAATGATATGCCAACAAACTGAACAACCTAGAAAAAAACAAATTTCTAGAAAAATATTATCCTCTAAAACTGAATCAGGAAGAAATAGAAAATCTGAGCAGACTACTCATAACTAAATAGGTAATCAAAAACTTACCAAAGTCCAGGACCAGATGGATTCATGAGTGAATTCTATATTTAGAGTTAACACCTATTCTCCTCCAAGTATTCCAAAAAACAGAAGAGAAAGGAAAGGTTCCAAACATGTATCATGAGACCAGCATTATCCAGCTACCAAAACCAGAAAAAGATACAACAAACAGAAGAAAACTACAAGCTAACATCTCTGATGAATGGATGCAAAAATCCTGAAGAAAATCTTAGCAAATCACTTTCAACAATACATTAAAAAGATCATTCACCACAATCAAGTGGGATTTATTCTGGGGATGCAAGGATGGTTCAACATTCACAAATCAACACAATACACCTTATCAACAAAATGAAGGATAAAAGTTACACAATCATTTCAATTGATGCAGAAAAAGCACTTGATAAAATTCAACATCCATTCCTGATAAGATTCTCAAAAAAGTGGGTTTAGACAGAACATACCGCAACATAATAAAGGCCAACTATGAAAAACCCATAACAGTATACTCAGTGGTAAAAAACTGAGAGCTTTGCTTCTAAGATCAGGAAGAAGATACCACTTTTATTCAACATAGTACTGCAAGTAATAGAAACAGCAATCACAAATTTAAGAGGCATCCATATTGGTAAAGAAGAAGTTAAACCATCACTATTTGCAGATGACATGATACTTATACATAAAACAGCCTAATGACTTTGCCAAATAACTACTAGAAGCAGATAGTAAAATTACAGGATATAAAATACCCAGAATCGATAGCATTTCTATATACTAGTAAGAAAGTAGCAGAAAGAGAAACAATGGACAGTTATTAAGAAAACTCTGCTTATAATTGCACCAAAAAGAATAAAATACCTAGGAATAAACTTATGAGGAAAAAGACCTGTACTATAAAACAGATGAAAGAAACCGAAGATACAAACAAATGGAAAGATATTCCATGCTCATGGATTAGAAGTTATACTGCTAAAATGCCTATACTACCCAAAGCAATCTACAGATTCAATGCAATCTCTATCAAAATACCAATATCATTTCCACAAAAATGCGACAAATACTAAATTTTTTATGTAACTACAAAAGACCCTGAATAGCCAAAGCAATCTTGAGAGAGGAAAACAAAGCTAAAGGAATCACAAACCTGAGTTCAAAATATACTATTATAAACCTCTAGCAATCAAAACATAAAGATAGCATAAAAATAGAGGCATTGGCATAAAAATAGATGCACTGATCAATGGAACAAATAGAGCTAAGAAATAAACCCATGCTTATATGGTCAATTTATTTTAAACAAAAATAAATGTATATGGAAAAGACAGTCCCTTCAATAAATGGAGCCAGGAAAACCAGACAGCTACATGTAAAAAAATAATGGAACTGGATTACTTTCTAACACCGTATACAAAATAAACTCAAAATGGATTAAAGACTCAAACATAAGACATGAAACCATGAAAACTCTAGAAGAGATCACAGACATTCTCTAACAGTGACCATAGCAACATTTTTCTATGTCTCCTGAGGCAAGGGAGACAAAAGCAAAAATAAACTGAGACTATACCAAAATAAAAAGCAATTGCACAGCAAAGAAAACCAACAAAACAAAAGGCCACCTACAGATAGGAAGAAAATATTTGCAAATGATATATCCAATAAGGGGTTAATATCCAATATATATAAAGAACTCATACAACTCAACATCAAAAAACAATCCAATTAAAAAATGGGCAGAGAACCCTAACAGATATTTTCCCAAAATTCAGATAGCCAAAGACACATGGAAAGATGCTCAATACCACTAAACTTCAGGAAAATGAAAATCAAAATCACAGTGAGATACCACCTAAAACCTGGTCAGAATGGCTAAAATCAAAAAGACAAGTAACAAGTGTTAGCAAGGCTGTGGAGAACAAGGAACCCTCATGTACTGTTGGTCAGAATGTAAATCAGTACACCCACTATAGAAATCAGTATGAAGTTTCCTTAAAAAATAACAGAACTACCATATGATCCAGTAATTCCACTACTGGGTACTTACCCAAAGAAAATGAAAACAGAAATTAAAAAAGATACATGTACCACTGTTTATTTGGAGCATTATTTACAACAGCCAAGATATGGAAGGAACCAGTTTCCAATGATAGATGAATGGATAGGAAGATGTGGAGCGTGCAAGGGTGCACACGCATACGAATGTTATGCAGCCATAAAAAGGATGAAATCTTGCAAAAAAAATTTGCAACAACATGGATGGACCTTGAGGGTACTATGCTCAGTGAAATGAGACTGAGAAAGACAAATACTATATGATATCACTCATATGTGCAATCTAAAAAAAAAAAGAATTAACAAAAAGCAGAATCAGATCTATAAATACAAAGAACTGATGGTTGCTGGAGGTGAGGGGGTAGGGGGATGGACAAAATGGGTGAAAAGGAGTAGGAGATACAGGCTTCCAGTTATGGGATGAATACTAAGTCATGGGAAGAAAAGGCAGTGTAGAAATATAGTCAATGATAATGAAATAGCATGTATGGTAACATATGGTAGTTACTCTTGTGGTGATCACAACATAATGTATAAGCTTGTTAGATCTCTAAGTTGTACACCTGATACTAATGTAATATTGTATCGACTATAATAAAAAAAAAAAAGACCTTGGATATTAACAATGGGGAGAGAGGGTCTTTTATTTTTTTTTAACTTATTTGTCAGAGAGAGAGAGAGCGAGCGAGCACTGGCAGACGGAGGCAGAGGGAGAAGCAGGCTCCCTGCCAAGCAAGGAGCCCCATGTGAGACTCGATCCGAGGACGCTGGGATCATGACCTGAGCCGAAGGCAGCTGCTTAACCAACTGAGCCACCCAGGTATCTCGAGAGGGTCTTTTTTTTTTTTTTTTAAGATTTTATTTATTTATTTGAGAAAGAGAGAGAGAATGAGCAGGGGCAGAGGGAAAAGCAGGCTCTCTGCTGAGCAGGAAGCCCACCATGGGCTCAATCCCAGGACCCTGGGATCATGACCTGAACCAAAGGCAGATGCCTAACTAGCTGAGCCACTTAGGCACTCCCCTCCAATCCCCCTTTTTAGAGAATTTATCTATTCAAGACAGAGAGAGAGAGAGACAGAGAGAGAAGGGTCCTTTTTCTTCAATTTCTTTTTTTCTTTTTGGTTGAAATTTGAATTTATACAAAATCCACAAATCTTAAATGTATTCATCAATACTTGCGTAACAGACCTCCCGATAAAAATATAGAACAATGGAAATTTAAATTTGATAACTACAATAAAAAATCCAATGGACACATTAAGTCAGGTAAAAGGACCAATCCAACAACAACGTCTGACTAATTACTAGTTATGGAGAGAACAGAGAAAACAGAAGGGAAGAATTAGGGCATATTACCACAAAATTTTAACATGGAAGGGCAAAGAAAAGATCCTGAAACTAATTTCCAAAGGAAAAAAGCAGCCTACCAAAGGATGAAAACAAAATTAACAACACTATCAGGGGGCGCCGGGGAGGCTCAGTCACTGAGCCTCTGCCTTCGGCTTGGGTCCTGATCCCAGAGTCCTGGGACTGAGCCCCACACCGGGCTCTCTCCTCAGCGAGAGGCCTGCTTCTCCCTCCCCCACTCACTCTGCTTGTGTTCCCTCTCTCTGTCTTCATCAAATAAATAAGATCTTTAAAAAAAAAAAAAAAAGAACACTATCAGGACTATTAATAGCAATGCTGGAAGCAAAAACGCTACATAACAATGACTTCCCAATTTTGAGGAAAAAAAATTTTCAACCCAACAATTCTATCAAAGGACAAAATGGTAACACCTCAAAAATTTATATCTCATTCACCTTTTTCCTACTATGTGGATGGAGGATCTAGTCCACCAAAATAAGTGAGCAAAACAATACTGGGAAAATGCAAGGATCAAACAGGAGAGAGGAGAAGACATTTTGCTTGGACAGTAATGAAGGGCTGTCCCAGAGCTACAACTATACAGCTTAGCCTAGAAAGCATCCACTTCAGACTGGAGCAGGAGGATGGAGGTGCTTCAGACTGTCTAGGAATAAAAAAGGAGGGCAAGGAGATTACTACAGAGAATGCAGAAGAATCAGCACTGGATATAGGTTGAGAACTAAGTAAATGATAAACAAATAGGCATATGAGATGATAAAGTATAAATTTTGGTTCACCAAATAAAAAGATTTACTTTGTTGAAATAATGTAAACAATAATTATTTAGTCAAATATATATATTTTTTAATTTATTTATTTGTCAGAGAGAGGGAGAGACAGCAAGCGAGCACAGGCAGACAGAGCGGCAGTCAGAGGCAGAGGGAGAAGCAGGCTCCCTGCCGAGCAAGGAGCCCGATGCGGGACTCGATCCCAGGATGCTGGGACCACGACCTGAGCCGAAGGCAGCCGCTTAACCAACTGAACCACCCAGGCATCCCTTAGTCAAATATTTTAATAGTTATAAGAAGAGGGAAAAGAAACGTTTGGGTAAAAAGCAATGAGCTGATATCTAAAACTAATAAATCAAGAAATAACAGTACATTATTTAGAATTATGGAAATAAAAGTCAAACAAAAAAGTGGAAAATGGAACTAATGTGATTAAGAGCTGGGGAGAAAGAGGGCAGAAAAGTGTTTAATGTTTTAAGTCCCCTTTTTTTCAAGTTTTAAATTCCAGTTACTTAACATGAGGTGTAATATTAGTTTCAGGTGTAGAATTCAGTGATTCATCACTTACATACAACACCCAATGCTCGTCACAAGTGCCCTCCTTGATGCCCATCACCTATTTAACGCCCCCCCCCACACCCTATGTCATAAGCTGTCCTCCCTTTTTAAAGATTTGTTTATTTATTAGAGAGAGTACACGACAGCAAGGTGGAGAGGGGCAGAGATAGGAGAGAGAGAATCTCAAGCAGACTCCCCACTGAACATGGAGCCCGATGCAGGGCTCGATTCCACAACCCCTAGATCATGACCTAAGCCAAAATCAAGAGGTGGGCATTTAACCAATTGAGCCACTTGGGCACCACCCCCCCTTTTAAAAAGATTTTATTTATTTGAGGGACACCTGGGTGGCTCAGTTAAGCATCTGCCTTTGGCTGTGGTCATGATCTAAGACCGGGGATCGAGCCCCAGGTTGTGCTCTCTGTTTAGCGGGGAGCCTGCTTCTCTCTCCCCCTCTGCTGATCCCCCTGCTTGTGCTCTCTGTTAGGTAAATAAATAAAACCTTTTTAAAAAAACAAAAGATTTTATTTGAGAGAGAGCATACACAAGTGGGGGTGAAGGGGAGAGGGACAAGCAGACTCCCGCTGAGCATGGACCTCCCCACCCCCCACCGCAGGGCTTGATCCTGGTATCTGAGATCTTGACCTGAGCCAAAGAAGTTAGATGCTCAACCAACTAAGCCACCCAGGTGCCCTTGTCATAAGCCCTTTTAACTTTAACTCTGTATCTGCTGCTTTGATTTTTAAAAAATTCAAAATCTTGCTGCTTACTCTATGAAGTATGTATTGGAAGGAACAAGATGAATAGAGGAAGCTGTTGAACAGTCTAGGGGAGAGATGGTAGTGGTGAGGTGTCTTATAGTAGTAGGGATGGCAGAGACAGAAAGATGTGCAAAGATTCAAGATCTGTCCAAGAGCCAAAATAACACTTCTAGGTGATGAGATGAGTAGGTGAGAAAGAGTGGTGCTAAGGATGAATGACACCCAAGTTTCTGGTATGTTTATCTGGGATGGTGGTGCTTTTTACTACTGTGGAGACTTCTGAGGGTCAGTGTGGAGAAGTACAGAGATTTCAGAAGGAATAGCATTAGCTCAGTTCTGAACATATTTAACTTGAAATTTCTGTGGGAAGAAATTGTTATTAAATATAATGAGCAAATGATGGCTTTCTATAAACATATAATGCTGGAAGAAAATAAAGAATTGAAGGGTCTCAAATAAGATGGGAGTAATAGGAACTTGATTTACCCTCCTGCTTTATTTAAACAGTAAGGAGGGGGAAAAAATCACTTTTCAGACATTGGACAACACGGAGCACAGGACAGAAGAGAAAAAAACAAAACAACACAAAACAAAACCAGGATGAGTCCTTGCAGTACACCAGCTCGCTCCTTAGCAGTAATTCAGGGCAGGGAAGGGGCACACAGAGCCAGGAATTCAAGGAGGCCAAGACGCATATAATTTGTGAGTCAGAATACTAATGAAAAGGGAAAACCATGGAGAGAACACTGAAGAGCTGCTGTTACCCACTGAAGTCTGTCTGAATACTGATCTGTGTATTTATATGGGGGAAAGGCCTCCTGATACACAGGGTATTGAAAAGAATCCTCAAAAGAGAATAAGCTAATGGTGACTCTAGACCTACCCTAAAGAAGGTTAAAAGTATCAAAAGGATCCAAATGATTCCAAGTAATTGAACTTTTTTTTTTTAAGATTTTATTTATTTATTTGACAGAGAAAGAGATCACAAGTAGGCAGAGAGGCAGGCAGAGAGAGGGGGAGGCAGGCTCCCAGCTGAGCAGAGAGCCCAATGCAGGTCTCGATCCTAGGACCCTGAGATCATGACCTGAGCCAAAGGCAGAGGCCTAACTCACTGAGCCACCCAGGCGCCCCAGTAATTTAACTATTGACCTCCCCAGAAAAAGAAAAGCAAGCCAACACTACTTAAAAGGGATACAAAAAGATATCCAGCCACCAAAATATACAAATCTAATAAAGCCTGGCATTTGATCAAACATTACCAGATATAAAAGAGGCAGGAAAATACAACCCATTACCAGCATTAAGGGGGAAAAAATAAAGTAACAGAAGTAACTATCTATGATGACAGAATCAGTAATCAAAGATATTAAAAGAGCTATCAGAAATATATTCTATGTAATAGAGGAAAGCATAAACATAATGAGAAAAATGAAAGATTTCTAGGTTTTTTAAAGGCCAAAATCAAACTTCTGGTAATGAAAAATACATATGAAATGAAAACTACACTGGATGGGGTGGACAGCAGATTAGCAAGGTATCAGTGAACATGAAGATAAAAATGGGCACTATCCAAAATGAAAATACAGAGAATGAAGACTGGGGAAAAAAGGAATAAACAATAATAATCACCCTAACATACATGAAACTAGAGTCCTGCAAGGGATGGGAGTTGTGGGAATGGACACTAAGAATTATTTGAAGAACTGATAAACTATCCAAGTTTGGGGAACCCCAGGTGGCTAAGTCCGTTAACCATCCAACTCTTTGATCTCAGCTCAGGTCTTGATCTCAGGGTCGAGAGTTCAAACACCATGTCAGGCTCCAATTGGATATGGCGCCTACTTTAAAAAAAAAAAAAAAGAAAAAGAAGAAACATTAAACTATCCAAGTTTGATGAAAACCATAAACCCACAGATCTAAGAAATGCAATGAACCTGGAATAGAATAAACCTAAAGAAAACTATGCCAGGACCATAGAATTAAATTAAAAAAAAAAAACAAAACAAAAACAAAAAACCGAGTAAGAATAAATCCCTGAAAGACTAACAGAGAAAGCACACAGAAGAATAAATAAAATAATAATAAAAGACTTCTCAGAAATTACATGAACCAGAAGGCAACAGAAAGTGAAAATTACTGGAGAGGGAAGAAATTTAGGATTTTTTACCCAGCTGAAATAGTTTATAAAAATGAAGACAAAAATCGAGACTTCTGTAGACAAACAAAAGGTATCACTAGCAGACCTGAACTATAATTGGGTTATATGAAGTTTTTCAGATAGAAGAAAAAGGATACCAAATGAAAAGTATTCTCAAAGACCATTAAAAAATGGTAAATGTGTGGGCAATTAAAAAGACCATTTTTCTGGGGCACACATCCAACTCTTGATTTTGGCTCAGGTCATGAGAATGAGGATCTGCACTCAGCATGGAGTCAATCTGAGATTCTTTCCCTCTTTCTCTGCCCCTCCCCTGCTGCTTACACACTCACACTCTCTCAAATAAAATCTTAAAAAAAAAAATTTCCTTACTTTCTACTACTTTGAAAAGACAATTATTGTTTCACAGGAAAATAACAACGTATGGTGACTTTCAGAATATGTGGAAGTAAAATATGATAGTACCAAAAAGGACAGGAAAAGGGATATAGAACTTACTACTGAAAGATTATTATACTTTGTGCATGTAATGCTATACTATTTGAGCATTCACTGTGATTAAGTTAGTCATATACTATAAACTCTAGAATATTAAAAGGCAAAAAAAAAAGCAGTAAAATCTACTTAAGTCATGGGTAGAAATAAATATAACTTTAACAACTGTCCATCAAAACAAAACAAAACAAAAAATAGAACATGTAGAAATTTAAAAATAAAATACTATAAGTAAAACAAATACACATGGCAGACGTAAACCTAACCACAGTGATGATCACATTAAATATAAATGGCCTAAGCAGTTTATAAAAGGGCAGAGATTGTCAGAATAAATTTAAAAAGCAAGTTCTAGCTATACGTTGTTTACAAGAAACCTAATTTAAAGCCATAAATTAAAAGAAACAGGATAATAAAAAATACTAATACCAACCAAAAGATAGCTGCAGCACTTTTTAAAAATACAGACAAGGTATATTTCAAAGCTAATATTATCAGAAATACAGGTCATTTCAGTATTAACAGAGAATATTCATCAAGAGGACAAAACAATTTTAAATGTGTGCGTATACTAATAATACTTTTTTTTTGTTTCTTTTTTGTTTTTAAATACTTTATTTGACAGATCACAAGTAGGCAGAGAGACAGGCAAGTGGTCTCCCCGCTGAGCAGAGAGCCCGATGCCGGGCTCCCAGGACCCTGAGATCATGACCTGCGCTAAAGGCAGAGGCTCAACCCACTGAGCAATCCAGGCACCCTACTAATAATACTTTGATAAAACTGACAGATGTGAAAGGAGCAAGAACAAACCAACAACTATAGCTGAAGACTGCAACATCCCTTTGCTTTCAACCAACTTTGCCTGTCATTTATAAAGCATCCCCACCCAATGAGAATATATATTCTCTCCACATGCACACAGAAAGTTTCCTGTTTGGGGATAAGCCTCACTTGATGGATGATGTGTTAATTTTTTATTTCTAGGCCCAATTTAAAATTTTGTTAACGATTTTTATGTCTATGAATAAAAATTATAAGAGATCATAAACTTGTCTTTCTTCATCAAAATTAAAATTAATGTTCTTCAAAAAAACTTAAAAATTAAAAAATAAACCACAGTGAAAAAGTATTTGCAAAACATAAATCCAATAAATTTTCTATATCCAGAATATCTAAAAAAGTGCTTACAATTCAGTAAGATGACAACAACGTAATTTTTTTCTTTTAAAAAGGGGAGGCAAAGGATTTAAACAGATACTTTACCAAAAAAAAGACATATGGGTAATCATGTGAAAAGATCCTCAATATCACTAGTCTTTAGCATAATACAAATTGAAGTCCCCAGCACTTACTACTCGACATCCACTAGAATAGCTAAAACTAGAAAATGCTGCTAGAATTTTAAGTGATTCTTTTCTTTTTCATCTTTATCATTATAGAAAAAGTAATCATCATTACTCCTAAAACAAGCCTTTTGCATTAGAATCTTTATGTACAAATTAAGCTACCAAAATGAAATTACTCAAATTTTTAAAAAAGTTTTTAAACACAACTGAATTTGAGTTAGAGTTCTGTTCCATACTACTGTCTACTACTATCCACTACTACTATCCCTATCAAATAGAGATCTTTGTAAGAACAGAAAGGAAAAAGTATGAACGAATTAGTATTGGTCAAGACTCAAATTGTTTATGTACTGATGATATGAAATGGCAGCATAGTGCCTCTACATAATTGTCAGTTAAACTTTGGGAGAATTTTCACTTCTTCTTAATTTTCACTTCTTCTTAATACACCTCCAAACACATGTTACATCAAAGAGTTTAAAGTACTTGTGCCTAGCCAAAAGTGGTTCTTTCAAAAAAAAAAAAAAATTTAAAAACCTCACTTAATCATTACATAAAAGTATTTTCTTAAGTTAAATTTTAAAAGAAAGCCAATATAATTTTTACTAAATAAAACACTTGAAAGCCAATCTGCCAAAACTCACATAAGAAATAATCTGAAGAGACCTGTGTCTATTAAGGAAATTGAATCAATAATTAATAACCTTGCAAAACAGAAAGCACTAGGGCCAGACTGGTTTACTGGTGAATTCTACCAAACACCATTCTGGTTCTATTGAGATACTGAGACACCTGTATACAATTAAGGTATACAGCATAGTAACTTGACTTATGTACACTGTGAAATAATCACCACAGTAAGTTAACAACCAACCTTTAATATAAGTAAACACACACATGCGCACACACAAAATCATTGTGACCAAAACTCTTAAATTTCAAATATACCATACCAGCATTAACTATAGTCTTCATGTCATACATCACATCCCCAGTACTTACTTATCTTACAACAGAAGTGTGTACCTTTGACCACTTTCATCCAATTCCCCCCGCCACTCCCCACCTTCTGCCTCTGGTAACCACAAAAATGATCTCTCTATGATTAGCTTTTTTGTTTTTGTTTTGGGTTCCACATATAACCAAGATTATACAGTATTCTCGGACTTTTCTTCACTTAGCATAATGCCTTCAAGGTCCATCAGTGTTGTCACAAACAGCAGGATTTCCTTCTTTTTTTATGGCTGAATAATAACTGTTTGTGTATCACAACTTTTTTATCCATTCATTTGTCAGTGAATACTTACACTGTTTCCTTATCTTGGCCATTGCAAATAATGCTGCTATGAACATGGGGATGCAGATATCTCTTCACAATAGTGGTTTCATTTCCTTCAGTTATATTCCAAAAATGCTGGGTTTTATGGTAGTTCTATTTTTAATTTTCTGAGGAATTTCCATACTGTTTCCATTGCGACTGGGTTCCTTTTTCTCCGTATCCTTGCCAGTATTTATCTTTTTAACAACAGCCATTCTAACAGGTATGAGGTGATACTGCATTGTGATTTTGGTTTGTATTTCTCTAATGATTAGTGATATTGAACACTTTTTCACGTATCTGTTGACTATTTGTGTATCTTCTTTGGGAAAATGTCTACTCAGATCCTTTACCCATTTTTTTTTTAAATTTTATTTATTTATTTGACAGACAGAGATCACAAGTAGGCAAGAGAGGCAGGCAGGGAGAGAGAGGAGGAAGCAGGCTCTCCGCGGAGCAGAGAGCCCGATGTGGGGCTCGATCCCAGGACCCCGGGATCATGACCTGAGCCGAAAGCAGTGGCTTTAACCCACTGAGCCACCCAGGCGCCCCTCCTTTACCCATTTTTAATTGGATTTTTTGTTTTGTTTTGTTTTTTCTACTGAGTTGTATGAGGTCTTTCTATAATTTAGATATTTCTATCTCTTCTCAGTTACAGGATTTGTATTTTTTCTTATTCAGAGATTTTCATTTTGTTGACTGTTCCTTTTGCTGTGGAGAAATTTTTTGGTTTGATACAATCCTACTTATTTATATTTGCTTGTGCTTTATGTGTTATAACCAAAAGTCACTGCCAGGACCCATGTCAAGGAGCTTTCATCCTATCTAACAAACACTTAAGGAAAAAATTGTATTAATTCTCTAAAATCTCTTTTGGAAGATGAAAGTGGAGGGAATACTTCCTCATTCATTCCATGAGGCCAGCATTACTCTAATACCAAAATCAAAAGCTTTATTAAAAAACTACAGACCAATATGTATGCAAAATCTTCAAAGTATTAGCAAATAGACTTCAACAATGCATAAAAAAAATCGCACACCGTGACCAAGTGAGATTTATGCCAACTATACAAGGGTGGTTCAAGATCCAAAAATCAACATAAACCATCTCATCAAAAGACTAAACAAAAAAGACTAAAGAAAACTCACATGATCACATCAAAAGATATAAATTTAAAAAGCATGACAGGGGCGCCTGGGTGGCTCAGTGGGTTAAAGCCTCTGCTTTCGGCTCAGGTCATGATCCCAGGGTCCTGGGATCGAGCCCCACATTGGGCTCTCCGCTCCACGGAGAGCCTGCTTCCTCCTCTCTCTCCCTGCCTCTACTTCCTACTTGTAATCTCTGTCTGTCAAATAAATAAATAAAATCTTAAAAAAAATAAAAAGCATGACAAAATCCAATTTCAAGTTCATGATTAAGAACTCAGTAAGCTAGCAAGCATTCTCAGCTTGATAAAAAAATACCTACAAACTCCCCCCCCAAAAAACCCCTACAAAACCCTTTAGCAAAGGACATACTTAGCAATGATAAACTTGAAGCTTTCCCACTAAGATCAAGAACAACGCAAGGATGTCCTCTCTTACCACGGCTATTCAACATCTTACTCCAACTACTAGCTAATGCAGTAAGACAAGAAAAGAAAAAAAAAAGTATATAGATTGGGAAGGAAGAAGATGGTCTTCATTCACAAATATAATCATTATTCCTACAGAAAATTTAGAAGAATCAACAAAAACTTCCCTAACAAATAATTATAGGAAGGTTGCAGGATACATAGTAAATTTATAAAAGTATATTAACTTTCCAATATTCCAGCAATGAACAAGTGGAATTTGAAATATAAAACACAACACTACTTCCATTAATACATTAAAAAAATACTTAAATATAAATCTAACAAATATGTATAAGATCTAAATGAGGAAAACTATAAAACTGTGATGAAAGAAATCAAAAAGTAATTGGAGAGATGTTCCACATTCAAGTATATGAAAATTCAATATTAAGATATCAGTTCTTCTCAATTTAATCTACAGATTCAATGTAATCAAAATCCCAGCAAGTTGTTTTATGGATACCAACAAATTGATTCTAAGGTTTATATGGAAAGGTAAAAGACCCAGAATAGCCAAATCATACTGAAGGAGAAAATCAAAGTTGAAGGACTGATGATACATGACCTCAAGACTTACTATAAGCTATCATAATCAAGACAGGGTGCTACTGGCAAAAAAGAAATAACAGATCAATGGAACAGAATGTAGTACCCAGAAATAATCATCGTCAATATAAGTATATATAATCGTCAATATAAGTATATATAAGTACAGTCAAGTGATCTTTGACAAAAGACAAAGGCAATATAACAAAAGATAATTTTTTAATATATGATGCTAGAACAACTGCACATCCCATGCAAAAAAAGGAATCCAGACCCAGGCCTTATAAGCTTCACAAAAATTAACTCATAATGGATCACAGTCCTAAATGTAAAACACAAAATGATAAAAACCCCCAGATAACACAGGAAAAAAAATCCAGATGATCTTGGGTTTAGTGATGGCATTTTAGATCTGACAATAAATATGTGATCCACAAAAGTAACTGATAAGCTAGACTTCATTAAAATTTTCTGCTCTCTGAAAGAAACTGTCAGAGAATGAAAAGAAAAGCCGGACACTGGAATATAATATTTGCTAATGGAATATCTAATACAGTACTATTTTCCAAAACACTATACTAAGAACTCTAAAAATTCGACAATAAGGAAACAACCTGGTTAACAAAATGGGCCAAAAGGGACACCTAGATGGCTCAGTCGGTTAAGCATCTGACTCTTGATCTCAGTGTCATAAGTTCAAGTTCCCACACTGAGCTCCACATTGTGCATTAGAGCCTACTTAAAAAAAAAAAAAAATAGACTGAAGACCTTAACAGACACCTCCATAAAAAGATGTACAGATAGCAAATGACCATATGAAAAGATGCTCCACATCCTATGTCATCCGAGAAATACAAATTAAAGTAACAATGAAATGTCATGGCACATTTATTAGAATGGCCACAATACAGAACATGACACCATCAAATGGTGAGGATTCAGAGCAAGAACTCTCATTCACTGCCGGTATGAATGCCAAATGGCACAGCTACTTCGGAAGACAGTTTGGTGGTTTCTTAAAGAGTTAAACATATTTTTTTTCCCATGTTCAACAATCACACTCCTTAGTATTTACCTAAAGGAACTGAAAACAAATGCCCATAAAAAAAGCCTCCACACAGATGTTTATAGTAGCTTTACTTGTTACTGCAAAACTTGGAAAAAACTAGCGATGTAGGTTCTGTAGCTATGTAGGATAAACAAACTGTGGTATATCTAGACAATGGGATATTATTCAGTGCTATAGTGAACTGAACTATCAAGCCATGAGAAGACATGAAAGAAACTTAAATGCATATTAGTATGCGAAAGAAACAATTGGAAGAGACTACATATTGTATGACTCCAATTGTATGATATTCTGGAAAAGCCAAAACTACAGAGACAGTAAAGAGATCAGTGATTGGCAGGAGGTAGGGGAGAGGGAAGAGCACAGATTTTTAGGGCAGTGAAACTGCTCTGTATGATACTATAATGATGGATACATATCATGTATTTGTCCAAACCCACAGACTGTTAACGGGACTCTCTGTACTTTCTGTTCAATTTTGTTTATAAAGTTTATGAACTAAAGAAACAGATAAATGATATAAATGGTTAAGTAAAAAAAAAAAAAAAAAGAACCTTAAATGACTAACAGAGATACAGAAATATACCTACCTTTATGAACTAAAATGAAATACTGTATTTTTTCACTCAAAAAAGTAAACACTAAAAATGGACAATACTCAAGTGTTAGTGATGATTTGGGACAATGGGTTTTCATATGTTGCTGGCTGTAATGTAAATTGGTACAGCAGTCCCCCCCTTATCCATTATTTCGTTTTCCACGGTTTCAGTTAATTGTGATCTAGAAGCAGATGATCCTTCTTCTGATGCACCTTCCAGCCTAATGCTGTGTCAGAGTGCCTATATCCTTCACCTCACTTCATCTCATCCCGTAGGCATTTTATCATCTCACATCATTACAAGATAAAGAAGTGTGAGCATAATAGGATATTTTGAGGAACAGACCATATTCACATGACTTTTATCATAGTGTTTTATTATAATTGATCTATTTTGTTTATTATTGTTAATCTCTTACTATACCTGATTTATAAATTAAACTTTATCATAGATATGTATGCATAGGAAAAAAGCAGTAGATAGAGGGGTACTATCTGTGGTTTCAGCCATCTACCAGGGGTCTTGGAACATATCCCTCACAGAGAAGTAGGCGACTATTGTACAACTCCTGCATACAAATACAAACTGCAAAAAGAAAAATACCCAAAGAGTTATGGAAGTATACTATTTATGGATATATAAACACACAAATATGAAGAAATGCATGTACATATGTGTGTGCTGATGTATTTTTAAAAGTACTAGAAGGTGGGACGCCTGGGTGGCTCAGTTGGTTAAGCCGCTGCCTTCGGCTCAGGTCGTGATCCTGGGGTCCTGGGATCGAGTCCCGCATCGGGCTCCTTGCTCGGCAGGGAGCCTGCTTCCTCCACTCTGCCTGCCTCTCTGCCTGCTTGTGTGTACTCTCTCTGTCTGACAAATAAATAAAATCTTAATAAAAAAAAAAAGTACTAGAAGGATACACACCGACTTATGACAGTGGTTGCTCTGTGAAGGGAAATTATAAGAATGTGACTCAAGAACTTTATTACTGTGACTTTAAAAAAGTTTTGCAAAATGTCAGTTATTAATTCTAAGCTAACAGGATTTAGGTAATTTTCATATAATTCCTTATACTTTTCTGTATCTTTATTTCTTCCTAAAAATCCCATTAAGCATAAAAATACTGTAATTTCAGTCATTAGATCAAAACAGTAATGTTCTACATCTCCCCTAAATCTATGGTATAAAAGAATTATGTACTAGTGATAATGGCAATAGTTCATTTTCTGATAGTTGAATACTTCCTGTCATATGACATAACTGGGTCAGCCAAGAGTAGTCCACATTTCATTTCAGAAAGCATAAATAGAATCACTACAAGAGTATTCAAGTTGTAGTTGAACTTCAAGTTCAAGTTGCTTAAGGAAGAGAACACTCATGGTCATTTCCTTAGGAGCTATGTCAGGCCTTCAGTGAAAGAAGTGACACTATGTGCCTGAATCACCAAAATCAAATAGTGATTTATGTGAAGGAAACATTGCAAAACCTACATCCTGAAAATGCCTTTTTTCTTTTCCTTCCCAAGAAATAAAAATTAAGTCATCAGAATGAAGTATTACATAATACATTACCTGATACACTTCTAGTAAGGAAAGAATCCTGTTCCATCTTACCTCAATATTTCTTTATCTTAAAGGAATAAAAAAACTTTCAAGAATAACGTGAAAAACTGACATTTACATACAAACAGACATAGCTCACCCCAAACTACTCTTTCAAATAAGCTGTTATTCATCAGTCATACATACATCATACCACTAATACTTTCATGAAGAATTTGATACTTACTAAAAGTCTTACAGATGTCAGAAACAGCTTTGAAGACTCTATCAGAGAAATTCACTTTCACCTTCACATACTTCATGTTGGGAAGCTGCAGGCGGAGCAGTTTGTGCTGGGGGGTGAATTGAAGCTTAGCATCTGCCTGAATGCCATACTTATCCAAGGTCCAATGTGTTTTAAGAAGCCAAGTTCTCTTCTTTTCCCACCAGAGAGCATGGTCAGACCAATCCTTTTTTACATCTATTAAAACACAAGCAATAAACAAAACAAAACTTAAAAATCACTAAGATTACCTAGAGAAATTATAAGAAGAAAGCTAAATTGGGTATTTAATACAAGCAATTAATTAAATACGAAGTGTCTGTTATGTGATAGATAAAAAAGAAATCCTAAAGAGCTGAGAAAACACTGTGCCCTTGAAAGCCACACATAATGTAGCTGAGGCAGAGTACACAGTGTAACTAATAATGCTTAACATCAGGTACAATACAGGGCACAAGGATGAAGAGGGAATACACTGTAGTCCCTCAGAAAACAAAGGGAACCCTGGGAACTAGACTCGGAAAAATTAATAATGAAGTGGAGTTGGTTCTAAGCCCACCTTTAAGGAAAGGATAATATTCTGATAAAGCCAGTGAGAAGGCTAAGGTTTGTTTATGAGGCTGCAGATGTGTGTTGAGGTGTACAAGGAGTAGTGAAGAGTAAGATGGGGAATCCAAGTGAACAAAAACCAATATCCTAGGAGAAGAGCATGGAGAAAAATTTCCGTAAGAGAAAAAACAAAACAAAACACTACATCCCAAATATACAAGCTGTCCCAAATACATTTCCAGAGAAGTAACTTACAAGTTACATTGACCCAACTTTTCCCCCAACATATTCTGATACAAATGTAAAAGAAAATGTTATTATCTGTTAAACTATTCAACAGTCTTATACAATTAAATTAAATGCAACCAGGGCTCCTGAGTGGCTCAGTAGGTTAAGCCTCTGCCTTCGGCTGGGGTCTTGATCTTGGGGTCCTAGGATCGAGCCCCTCATCGGGCTCTCTGCTCGGCGGGGAGCCTGCTTCCCCCTCTCTCTGCCTGCCTCTGCCTGCTTGTGATCTGTTTCTGTCAAATAAATAAATAAAATCTTAAAAAAAATTAAATGCAACCAAATAAAAGAATAAACACAAGATCTGGCTTACCTCAGTAAAGCAGATCATAACATAAACTTGCAAAATAAAATCCAACCTCAGCTATTTTTTTAAAGTAGCAATAAAAGTGAAGACTTTTTAGGTAAGTATGTCTTAAACTAAGAACCAAAAAAGGGGGATATGATATTTCAAAAAAAGAATAGGCAGGGTGGGACACCTGGGTGGCTCAGTCATTAAGCGTCTGCCTTCGGCTCAGGTTATGATCCCAGGGTCCTGGGATCAGGGTCTGGGATCCAGGGTCCCAGAGCCCCACACCGGGGCTCCCTGCTCTGCGGGAAGCCTGCTTCCCACTCTCCCATTCCCTGTGCTTCTGTTCCTTCTCTTGCAGCCTCTCTCTCTAATAAATAAATAAAATTAAAAAAAAAAAGAAAGAAAGAAAGAAAAAATAGGGCACTCAACTGGTTGAGTGACCGACTCTTGGTTTCAGCTCAGTCATGATCTCAGGGTACTGGGATTGAGCCCAGAGTGAGACTCTGAACTCAACTCTGAGTCCTGCTGGAGGATTCTCTCTCTCTCTCTGACCCTCCCCCCACTCTCCTCTGAACATACTCTCTAAAATAAATAAATAAATCCTTAAAACAAAAGATTGGCCAAAGCCTTCCAGGGAAAGGAAAAAACAAACAAACCTGGAAAATAGCATTCTTACAAATAAAAAAACCAATTATCATGATTCTGATAAAAAGCTAATTTTAATACAGATTTAAAAAGCACTGGTCAACTTTTAGAAAATGAGCTCAAAAGCATATGCTAATATGAAATTTTTTAAAAACACAACTTGTATACCTGAAAGCCTCATATAGTAAAAAGTAAAATTTTTGCACCGATTATGTGCCTGGAAACCCCTCTCTAATGGTGAAACTTAAATTATACGATTGAACTTCTCATTGTAGAAGAAACACATCACAAGTGGAGAAACACTTTCAATTCCCCAGATGTTAAAAAAAATTTAATCAGTAAGTACTTTTATCCTTTTTAGATTTTATTTATTTTAGAGAGAGACAGAGCACAAGCAAAGGGAGCTGCAGGCTCCCTGCTGACCAAGGAGCCTGATGCCTGACTGGATCCCAGGACCCTGGGATCATGACCTGAGCCAAATGCTTAACAACTGAGCCACCCAGGCATTCCAAATCAGTAAGTACTTTAATGGGAGAACTGTAGTTACTTGTGATTACACTGCCATTTTGAAATTTTATTATTTGTTTTGGGAAAACCCAGTCAATCACGTTATTTGAAGCTTGGCTGTAGAAATACATGTAACTAACTACTCACTTCATTATGTGACACAATGTATATAGTACCTTGAATCTTAAGTTATTTTCCAGCACAGAAAATGTCAATTAACTTTTTTTTTAATTTTTTAAAATTTATTTATTTGTCAGAGAGAGAGGGAGAGAGCGCGCGAGCACAGGCAGACAGGCAGGCAGAGGCAGAGGGTTCTAGAAGCAGGCTCTCTGCTGAGCAAGGAGCCCGATGTGGGACTCGATCCCAGGATGCTGGGATCATGACCTGAGCCCAAGGCAGCCGCTTAACCAACTGAGCCACCCAGGCGTCCCCAGAAAATGTCAATTAACTTTTAAACACAGAAAATCTGATCTTGCTCACAGAAAAACAAAGTTGGGACCTTTTCATGTATTCTGAGGTAAATGGTCACACAAGTTAGTAGGTGATTTGCTTTTTTCTGCATGAATAGAAAACCCAAGACAGAAAAAGATCACCTGCAAAGAATGAACCAATTTGAGTAAGGCTGAGCTGAACTGAATTAATGGTAGGTAGGCATATAGTACTTTCCTTCCCCATTCCTCAGTCCATTCACTCTGCTGTACTCTCGTGCTAGGGTCAATCACTAAGGAAGCCCTATCTCTCCAGTGGAGGGGGAGAAGGGAAGAAAAAGCTGTATACTACCACTACTACTACCACCACCAAAAGTCTGTCAACAACCGACTATCATTTGAATTCTTCCAAGGGTAAACCTGAAATGAGAACTTTGAGGGAAAGCATACTTGAGGGGATTAGGGACAGTGAGATGCACAGAGAAAAGTTTATTAAGCGTTCACTGACTGCTGTTTATAACTCGAGTTCAGTCCTGCTAAAGACCCTCTAGACTAATTATGTGGATCATGCCTAACTGGCCCACCTAAGGAAAGAGAAGCTAAGCTGGGGTATCTATCCACTTCCTTGGTTAAAGGTTGTCCCCAAGGCCATTAAATTCCACTACTTTCTGGATGTCATACATGTAATTGACCACTCTTCACTCAGGCAGAGGAAACTCACAAAGCCCCAGATATTTGTATCAGGACGTTTACAGAAAAACTGTGGGCCCCTAACAAATGACAATCTCAACTTCACATCAATTAGACTTCAAATTCTAACCTCAGAAACAAGCACTTCACCTGATTTTCCTCCTTAAAAATCTGACCCTCCCCATCAATTCCACTTCCCTTTCTCACAACAAAGGAGCAGCACACCTGTATCCATCAAGAATAAACAGGGGAGTGCAGCCCCGAGCAGGGCCTTATCCTAGAAACCTGAGCCACAACCAAGAGTTGGGACACTTAACCGACTGAGCCACCCAGGGGCCCCTACAGTATCATTTTTTTTAAGTAGGCTCCCTGCCCAGCCTGAACTCATGACCCTGAAATCAAAACCCCAGCTGAGATCAAGTCAGATGCTTAACCAACTGAGCCACCCAGGTGTCCATACAATACCAATTAAACAGTGACTGGAATGATTCTATAAAGCTCAAAACACACTTAGAGTAATTACTCTTTAATCTGCTCTTTAGAAGAGTCATTGTGTCAGAGTTTCACTTCAAAACTTTTTAGAGACTTGACTGAGCTCTCTTAAATAATGCAAAACAATGTTTTCTTGGTTTCTAGGAAAACTTCCTTTGGTGCTACTTTGAAACTAATACTTATATATGAGGACCCACCAACTGGCTTCACCCAGGATATCAAAAGAATATAGTTGTTCTATCCAGATGCAGCAAAAACTTATTTTAAACACTGATCAAAATCCTGATTAAAATGATGGTGTATCAATTGAGAATCATTCATCGAGGCAAGCACAAGAACCAACTGTACATCAAAAATGCTTAACGAATTTTGTGTGTATATGTGTAAAGCAGTAGATCTTAATGTAGTAACTCTTGGTACTTAAGTTATCTAGTACACTACAGAGCTGCTTGTCTCTACAGTGCAACCGTAACTGGTATAAACAACGTGCACAAGAGTAGATTTCAGATATCAACATATATATTTACATATTCCTCCCATTAAAGACTAAAGAGAGGCATAAAAAACTTTGATTTTAAATGTAAAATGGTCAGGGCACCTGGGTGGCTCAGTTGTTAAGCGTCTGCCTTCGGCTCAGGTCATGATCCCAGGGTTCTGGGATCGAGCTCCACATTGGGCTCCCTGCTCAGCGGGGAGCCTGCTTCCCCCTCTTCCACTACCCCTGTTTGTGTCCCCTCTCTCGCTGGGTCTCTCTCTGTCAAATAAATAAATAAAATCTCTAAAAATATATTAAAAATAAAATGGCTATCTATAAAATAATTATGAATAAATGAAAAGCAAATGAAAATGCAACTTATTTTTAAAACAATGGTTTATTTTTGTGTATTTCATTTAAAATAATGGTTTATTTTCTTTATAAATCCCAAACAGTTACTGAAATTCCCTACATTTGCATAATTAAAAAGCTCTGGAACAACTTTCCATGTATTTAACTCCCTTCCACATCAAAATCTGAGCCCTACACCATGTTCCAATAAACAAACATTTCTGATTTTTCAGAATGGTAGTCTTGTTCCAAATGTAGCACTGAACAACTGAATGCAACACACACATACTCTCACTCATAAGAATAACCGGCATGGAGTGCCTGAGTGGCTCGGTCAATGAAAAGACTTGACTTTCGATTTCATTTCAGGTCAGGATTTCAGGGTCATGAGACTGAACCAGATGTCAGGCTCTTCACTGGCTATGGAGCCTGGTTTGCTTAAGATTCTCTCTCTACCTGCCTCCCCACTCTCTCAAAATAATAACAACAACAACAATAACAACAACAACAATAATCACCCTGCCACTTGCTATGGTAGAACTTATTAGCAAGCATCACCATAAAGGGGACTTGTTCCATCAATATCATATAACCATTCAAGGGGTAGATCATGCTCAACATGTTCTGATAGTTTGTCCAATGTCAGGATTTCAGTTGTGCTCCAGGTACAGTGTAACCACCTTCTTGTATTTGGTATACTGTGACGTTAAACTCTTGTATCCAGATTTTTAAGAAGCAACATACCATAAACACAAACCTTCTCAGAAAGGAAACCTAAGGGGGAAAATGTACTACTATAAAGTCATGTTTTCTTTCTCATAAATTTAGCCTTTTTAGTAACTTTTTAGAAGTCAAGAATTATTTAGATTATGGTTTCATATACCCAATAAAAGTTGTAATAAATTTCAGTAATATGTGTAAATTTCTCAAAACACTTTGCCAACACTGAGTAATGTGTACAATTGTTGAATCACTATTTTATACACCTGAAACGAATATAACACTGCATGTTAATTATGCTGGAATTTATAAATTAACTTTTAAAATTAATTTTTTTTAAATCTGCCAGAATTCTGGAAAGAATTATTCCTGTGCTCCTCCCGTATTTAATAGACCCAATTATGTTGTGCTGTTCCACATAAAACTACGACTACCTGACACTCAAATTTATATCATTAAAATTTCAAATGGCTAAAACATTAACTGTATCAATAAAAATCTTCTCACTTGACTATAATAGAATGCTCTTCAAATTCAAGAAGTAATAGAGTATTTATCCTCAAAGGCACCACGTGTGTATTTTAAGGAACAGAAGGCTTAGGGCTTTCATTATTGGGATTCTGAGTACACAGTCATTGCTTATTCTACCAAATGGCTTTTGGAGCATTCACCCGCTCCATCGGTCACAAAAGAATCAAGTATTTCAAAAAGCTTCCTGCTAAGGAAAATACTATGTCCCTCTTTATGCAAGGACAGCTACCTTAGACTCTAGAAAATATGAGCACAGAGAAAGGAGATATATTATTAACACCCTATTTAATCTTTTCCTTATAGGGCCACAATTCCTTCTTGACCGTTAATATGCAATTCTAAAATGCAGTTATTTACTTCCATTTTTAAACAATTTTAATTGCTTAAAAAGTTAAAAAAAAAAGACAAATGTTAACTGAATTAACTTAAGTACCCACATTTCAAAAATAACTTATTAATAACAATTTGAAATAAACAGGAAACAAAATGTTACTTTAAAGTGGCTAGATTTGTTTGCATATTTAATAAATAATAGTCATTCAGGAAGGAAATAAAGAATTTGTTTAGCATTCTCATAACTTCCATAAACCAAAAGCAAAGTTTACATTATAATCTTTGATAAGTCAAAATTTTATTTTATTTTTAAATTTTATTTATTTGACAGAGAGGTAGAGAGCATAAGCAGGCAGAGTAGCAAGCAGAGAGAGGGAGAAGCAGGCTCCCCTCTGAACAAGGAGCCTGCTGTGGGGCTGGACCCCAGATCAGGACCTGAGCTAAAGGCAGTCGCTTAACCAACTGAACCACCCAGGTGCCCCAACATTTTATTTTAAGTACACAAATGCCTTCTGGGCACATGCCTTATTTTTATAAATAGATTTTTCTGTTGTTTCCTCTGTTTCCTTTTAGATTCCTCTTAAAACCCCAAATTAGGTAGGGTTAGCAACCAACTTTTTTAAAATTAACATATAATGTATTAACTCTTTCGGGGGTACAGGTCTGTGATTCATCAGTCTTACACAATTCACAGCCCTCACCATAGCACAATGTCCATCACCCAGCCACCCCATCCTTCCCACCCCCCTCCACTCCAGGAACCCTCAGTTTGTCTCTTGAGATCAAGAGTCTTTTATGGTTTGTTTCTCCTCTCTGGTTTTGTCCCATTTCATTGTTTCCTCTCTTCCCCCATGATCCACTGCCTTGTTTCTCAAATTCCACAAATCAGTGAGGTTATATAATGGTCTTTGATTGACTTACTTCGCTTAGCGTAACACCTCTAGTTCCATCCACGTCCTTGCAAATGACGGGATTTCATTTTTTTTAAAAAGATTTATTTGACAGACAGAGATCACAAGTAGGCAGAGAGGCAGACAGAGAGAGAGGGGGGGGGAAGCAGACTCCCTGCCGAGCAGAGAGCCCGATGTGGGGCTCGATCCCAGGACCCCAAGATCATGACCTGAGCCGAAGGCAGAGGCCTAACCCACTGAGCCACCCAGGCACCCCGGGATTTCATTTTTTGATAGCTAATATTCCATTGTGTGTGTGTGTGTATGTGTGTGTGTGTGTATCACATCTTCTTTATCCATTCATCTGCAATGGTCATGTAGGCTCTTTCCACAGTTTGGCTGTTGTGGACACTGCTGCTATAAACATTGGGGTGCAGGTGCCCCTTCAGATCACTACATTTATATCTGGGGTAAACACGCAGTAGTGCAATTGCTGGGTTGTAGGGTAGCTCTATTTTCAACTTTTTAAAAAAAATTTTTTTAAAAGATTTTTTATTTGTTTGACAGAGTTCACAAGTAGGCAGAGAAGCAGGCAGAGAGAGAGGAGGAGGCAGGCTCCCTGCTGAGCAGACAGCCCGATGTGGGGCTCGATCCCAGGACCCTGGGATCATGACCTGAACTGAAGGCAGAGGCTTTAACCCACTGAGCCACCCAGGCGTCCCCATTTTCAACTTTTTGAGGAACCTCCATACTGTTTTCCCAAGTGGCTGCACCAGCTTGCATTCCCACCAACAATGCAAGAGGGTTCCCCTTTCTCCACATTCTCACTCATTTCCTGACTTGTTAATTTTAGTCATACTGACTGGTGTGAGGTGGTATCTCATTGTGGTTTTGATTTTGTATTTCCCTGATGCCAAATGATATGGAGCACTTTTTCATGTGTCTGTTGGCTGTCTGGATGTCTTCTTCGCAGAAATGTCTGTTCATGTCTTTTGCCCATTTCTTCATTGGATTCTTTGTTCTTTGGGTGTTGTGTTTGATAAGTTCTTTATAGATATTGGATACTAGCCCTCTATCTGTTAAGTCATTTGCGAATACCTTCTCCCATTCTGTTAATTGTCTTTTGGTTTTGTTGACTGTTTCCTTTGCTGTGCAAAAGCTTTTTATCTTGATGAAGTCCCAGTAATTCATTTTTACCCTTGTTTCCCTTGCCTTTGGCGATGTTTTTAGGAAGAAGTTGCTGTGGCTGAGGTTGAAGAGGTTTGCTGCCTGTGTTCTGAAGGTTTTTGATGGCTTTCTGTCTCACATTGAGGTCTTTCATCCATTTTGAGTCTATTTTTGTGCATGGTGTAAGGAAATGGTCCAGTTTCATTCTTCTGCAGCATGTGGCTGTCCAATTTTCCCAACACTATTTGTTGAAAAGACTCTTTTTTCCATTGGACATTCTTTCCTGCTTTGTTGAAGATTAGTTGACCACAGAGTTGAGGATCCATTTCTGGGCTCTCTATCCTGTTCCACAGATCTTTGTGTCTGTTTTTGTGCCAGTTCCATACTGTCTTGATGACTACAGCTTTGTAACAGAGCTTGAAGTCTGGAATTGTGATGCTATCAGCTCTGTTGTTCTCTGGATATTCAGGGTCTTTTCTGGTTCCATATAAATTTTAGGATTATCTGTTTCACTTCTGTGAAAAAAGTTGATGGTATTTTGATGGGGATTGTATTAAATGTGTAGATCGCTCCAGGTAGCGTGGACATTTTAACAATATTTTCCTTCCAATCCATGAGCACGGAACGCTTTTCCATTTCTTTTTTTTTTTAAATTTATTTGACAGAGATCACAAGTAGGCAGAGAGGCAGGCAGAGAGAGAGGAAGGGAAGAAGGCTCCCTGCTGAGCAGAGAGCCCGATGAAGGGCTCAATCCCCGGACCCCAGGATCATGGCAGAGGCTTTAACCCACTGAGCCACCCAGGCTCCCGTTTTTCCATTTATTTGTGTATTCCTCATTTTCTTTCATGAGTACTGTATAGTTTCCTGAGTACAGATTCTTCTCGTTGGTGTATAGAAATGCAACTGATTTCTGTGCACTGTTTTTATATCCTGTCACTTTACTGAATTCTTGTACAAGTTCTAGCAGTTTTGGAATGGAGGCTTTTGGATTTTCCACATAAAGTATTATATCATCTGCAAAGAATGAGGGTTTGATTTCTTTGCCCATTCGAATGCCTTTAATTTCTTTTTGTTGTCTAATCAGAACCAACCAATTTTAATGTAAAAGAGGAATTAGGCTCTGAAGAAAAGGTGGCATTTTACCTGATTTTTTAAAAAAAGATTTTATTGGACAGAGAGAGATCACAAGTAGGCAGAGAGAGAGAGGGAAGCAGGCTCCCTGCTAAGCAGAGAGCCCAATGTGGGGGTTGATCCCAGGACCCTGAGATCATGACCTGAGCTAAAGGCAGAGGCTTGACCCACTGAGCCACCCAGGAGCCCCCACCCCTTTTTTTTAAAGATTTTTACCTGATTCTTAAGAGATATGGGATTTCCAACATGTGCTCAGAGGAATTACCCTATAGACAAAGGAGTCTCTAAATCAGATTTTTTTTTTAAGATTTTATTTTTATTTATTTATGAGAGAGAGAGAGAGAGAGCGAGAGCAAGCGAGCACAGGCAGACAGAGGCCGAGGGAGAAGCAGGCTCCCTGCCAAGCAAGGAGCCTGATGTGGGACTCGATCCCAGGACGCTGGGATCATGACCCGAGCCGAAGGCAGCTGCTTAACCAACTGAGCCACCCAGGCGTCCCTAAATCAGATTTTTTAATGAAGGTAATTATGATGGGATTATGGAAAATAAATCAGGAAAAGGGATTGCCTGATAGCAAGAAATTTACTGCAACATTCTGGAAAAAGGACCTGACCTAAGGCAGAAGCTGAAGAGAAGGAGCCAAATACAAGGACTATGTCTAGGAAACACAGGTCTTAATGATACTGACTATAGATGAGAGAAGACAGCTGTAGGTGAAATGGAAAGTTAGAAAGCTCCTAGCTTGAAAATTAAATGAAGAGCAACAGAAGCGCTAAGATTTGGAGCACCTGGGTGGCTCAATAGATTAAGCATCTGCCTTTGGCTCAGGTCATGATCCCAGAATCCTGGGATGGAACCCCACAGCAGAGTCCCTGCTCAGTAGGGAATCTGCTTCTCCCTTTACTCCCCCCCACCCTTCTTGTGATCTAGCTCTCTCTCTCATGCTCTTTCTCTCAAATAAATAAAAATATTTTTAAAAATTAAAAAAAAAAAAAAAAAAGAGTGGAAATACCAGGTCTTGCCAGAGGGAGCAATGAGAAGTGTGAGATATGCTTTCACATGAGGATTTTATTTCTTCCCTTCCCTTCCTCAGCACCTGCCTTTCCTACCTCAAAGCTAAGTGACTTACACTGGTAAGAGCACTATTACGTGGTAGATTTCATGAAATCTTTGTTGTTGTTGTTTTTAAAGGCTCTATGAGCAAGGTGAGGTGTCATTCAACTCACAACCCTGAGATCAAGAGTTGCAAGCTCCATCGTTTGAGCCAGCCAGGTGCCCTAATTTCAAGAAATCTCAAAGGCAAAGGGCTGCAGCAGAGACTAATATTCTGGTGAGAGTTTGAACAAATTTTCCATTGAGTCTGACTTCACCAGATCTTAGTGCAACTTGCTTAGTCTGTGCACATCCCACCATAGAGGGATGCTATGAAGCTTGTGTGAACTGGGACCTGAATATATACTTAGAAATCAACCCAATCTAAATTCTTCCTCTAGATAAGGAATCCAGGTCCAGTGGGGCTAGTGACTTGCTTGAGCCCCCATAGTTCCTCAGTGGCAGAGGTGAGATCGAATTCAGTTCGCACAGATATCTGTCAACTGAGTAAGTGATCAGCACGAAAAAATGGGTTCACAGACTGTATTTATATTCATCCAGCTCTGCCCAAAATAAACCCTGCCTGGCAAGCACAGAGAACCTTATCACCAGTGAGACTGCTATTTCATTTGGGTCTCCAAGACCTATGTTGAAACAGTCATTCAAACAATTCCATTTCTTTGTTCCAGTATTATCTGTATACTGGAATATCAATTTATTAATATAAAATGGACTCCATCTCCTACCACACATTTACCAGTTCATCACTAAGCTATTCAATTCAAGATGTATAGAAAGATAAATTACACCAGAAATTTATGAACTACACCATGGAAACAGTAATTCAAGTGAGGGAGGAACTCATCTTAAGAGGCCCTGCCTAGAACCAGCCAAAACTACATGTCTTTCTCATCAAGGTCACTCTCCAAACACCAAACATGAGTGAAGGAATACTTACACTATGCATGTCTTTAACTGATTTAATAATATCAACTACAAGCATGCCTCATTTTATTGTACTTTGCTTTACTGCTCTTTGCAGACACTGCATTTTTTTTTTTTACAGATTGAAGTTTTATGGTAACCTTGTGTCAAGCAAGTCTATCTGCGTCATTTTTCCAATAGCATTTGCCCACTTTATTTCTCTGTGTCACATTTCAGTAAATTTCTGCAGTATTTCAAAATTTCTCATTATATTTGTTATGATGATCTGTGATCAGCGACCTCCTATATTACTACTGTATAATTATTTTGGGGTACCACAAACCATGCCCATATGATGGCAAACTTAATTGATAAAGGTGGCTGGTGTGTGTTCTGACTGCTCTACTGGCTGGCCATTTCCCCATCTCCTTCCTTCTCCTCAGGCCTCCCTATTCCCGGAGACAAAATATTGAAATTAGGCCAATTAACAACCCTGTTATGGCCTCTAGATATCCAAGTGAAAGAAGGAGTTGCACATCTCCCAGTTTAAATCAAAAGCCTAGTGTTGAAAGCTGAAACAGGCTGAAAGCTAGGCCTCTTGCACACATAGCCAACTTGTAATGCAGAAGAAAAGTTCTTGAAAGAAAAGTGCTACTCCAGTGACACGGGAATGAATGAAGAGAAAGAGAAACAAGTTTATTGCTGGTGGTCTAGATATAAGACCAAACCAACTGCAGCATTCTCTTAAGCCAAAGCCTAATTCAGAGTAAGGCCCTAACTCTTCTATTCTAAGGCTGAAAGAGGTGAGGAAGCAGCAGAAAAGTTTGAGGCTAGCAGAGGTTGGTTCAAGAAGTTTAAGGAAAGAAGCCATCTCTAAAACATGAAAGTACAAAGTGAAGCAGCAAGTGCTGATGGAGAAGCTATAGCAAATTACCAAGAAGGTCTAGGCAAGATCACTAATTAAGGTGGCTACACTAAACAAATTTTCAACATAGACAAAACAGCCTTATATTAGAAGACGCCTTCTAAAACTTCCATAGCTAGAGACCAAGTCAATGCCTAGCTTCAAAGCTTCAAAGGACAGACAGACTTTCTTGTTAGGGGCTACATAATGTAGCTGGTGACTTTTAGTGGAAGCCCATGCTCACAGCCTACTCCAAAAATCCCTAGGGCTCTCAAGAATTACCCTAACTCCACTCTGCCTGTGCTCTATAAATGGAACAACAAAGCCTGGACGATGGCACATCCATTTACAATATGGTTTAATGAATTTTAAGCCCACTATTGAGACCTACTGTTCAGAAAGAGAGATTCCTTTCAAAATCTTACTGCTCACTGAAAATATATCTGGTCACCCAAGAGCTCTGATAGAGAAGTACAATGAGATTAATGTTGTTTTCAAGCCTATTAATACAACATCCACTCTGTAGTCCATGAATCAAGGGAGGAGTAATTTTATCTCTCAAGTCTTATTATTTAACAAATATATCTCATAGGGCTAATGTTGCCTTGGACAGTGATTCTTCTGATGGATGTGGGCAAGGTTAACTGAAAATCTTCTAGAGAGGATTCACCATTCTGGATGCCATTAAGAACATTCCTGATTCATGGGAAGAGGTCAAAGTATAAACCCGGAGTTTGGAAAAAGTGAATTCTAACCCTCAGAGATGACTTTGAGGAGTTCAAGACTTCAGTGGAGGAAGTAACTGAAGATGTAGTGGAAACAGCAAGAGAAGTAGAATTAGAAGTAGAGCAAGAAGATGGGACTGAGTTGCTGCAACCTTAGGATAAAACCTGAACACAGAAGGAGCTGTTTCTTGTGCAGGAGCAAAGAAAATGGTTTTCTGATGTGAAATTTACTCCTGAAGATGCTGTGAAGACGAAATGACAACAAGGTATTCAGAACATGACATAAGCTCAGTTGATAAAGCAGCAGGAGGGTTTGAGAGGACAGACTCCAATTTTGAAAGAAGTTCTACTATGAATAAAATGCTATCAAATAATATTTGCATGCTACAGAGAAATCGTTCATGAAAGGAAGGGTCAATCAATGAGGCAATCTTCACTGTCTCATTTTAAGAAATTAAATGTGGCCACAACCACCCCAACCTTCAGCAATCATCACCCTGATCAGTCAGTAGCCATCAACATCAAGGCAAGACCCTCCCCCAGCAAAAAAAGATCATGACTTGCTAAAAGCTCAGATGGTGGTTAGCATTTTTAGAAATAAAAGTATTTTTAAATTAAGGTATGTATATTGTTTTTTTAGACATAATGCTATTATTGCACACTTGGCTTCAGTATAATGTAAACATAACTTTTGTATGCACTGGGAAACAAAAAAATTCATTTGACTTGCTTTATTGAAATATTTGCTTTATTGCAGTGGTCTGGAACCAAACCAGCAATTATCTTTGAGATATTCCTGTAAAATTCAAAACAGTTACTGTTAGCAGCTATATAAGTATTTCAAGAATGCATATACTAATAAGGAAAATTAAGATGAGCTTAAAACAAGTGAAAAACACTAACATATAAACTGCAAAGAATATATAAAAATAATTTTTTTCATTTCCTTAAGAGATAACGAACACAAGTGGTGGGGTGGGGGATGGGGACAGATAGAGCGAGGAGAGAGAGAATCTTAAGCAGGCTCCACATTCCGCATGGAGCCCAACTTGGGGCACAATCTTACAACCCCGAGATCATGACCTGAGCTGAAGAGTTGCACACTTAACTGAGTCACCCAGGCGATTTGACAATTTTTTGTTTCATATTTTAGATTTATATTACTATAAAATGAAGTCTATCATCTAAAAATAATTGGAATACCTTCCAAGTCATTTCCTCTCTTCCTTAAGACTCAAGAGTCTAAGTCATTCTTAACCTTATTTTAGAAGGATGACCCTCCCCACTACCAGAACTCAACCCTTTAACAATAGAATTCTAAGCAGTGCATTCTACAAATATCACTACATCAACTAAGACTTATGCAAAATTTCTGTAATATAAAGCATCATACATACTAGACAGAAGAATATTCCTGATTTTCCACATTATGAAAACCAGAAACAGACTGCTTAAAGAAAGTCCCAACACTGACTTAGTGAACATATTCTTTTGATAATCAATAAAATGGAAAACAAAACAAAAACAACCCACTGGCTATTTTAAGCATGCAAATATTTCATAACTCAGAAACTGTCCCTCATCCCACCCCACCCCACCCAACAAATTAAGGGAAGACTACATAAGATCGTGTACATAAAAATTATATTGGCTTACCCTTTAAAACTTTGAAGTTGAATGTACCTCAAGTCCTATTCTGTTTCTTCCTCTCCAATTTTTCTTGTAATTTACCTTTTTAGTAGGTGTTGAATTTGTCATTTCCTCTCCTTTTACACGGCCTTACTTCATGTCCTCAACATCTCCTTCCTAGACTACTTGGCATTTTTGCAAAACTAAGTTATCTTTTAAAATGTAAATTTGGGGGACGCCTGGGTGGCTCAGTTGGTTGGACGACTGCCTTCGGCTCAGGTCATGATCCCGGAGACCCGGGATCAAGTCCCGCATCAGGCTTCCAGCTCCACGGGAGTCTGCTTCTCCCTCTGACCCTCTCCTCGCTCATGCTCTCTCACTGCCTCTCTCTCAAATAAATAAATAAAATCTTTAAAAAAAAAAAATGTAAATTTGGTGGGACCCCTGGGTGGCTCAGTCCCTTAAGCTTAAAAAAAACAAAAAACAAAAAACAAGAGTAGTTTAAACAGTGCTTACTTATGCCTTGACAAGTTGTACTCCTAAGTTTGGGCTGACTCCCATTTTATCCTTTGCACTTTCGGTGTCATGAAATATCCCTGAGAGTTTCTTCACAATTTCTTTTTTCTGGTATCACTTTTTTTTTTTTTAAGATTTTTTTTATTTATCTGACAGAGAGAGAGAGAGAGAGATATCACAAGTAGGCAGAGAGGCAGGCAGAGAGAGGGGGGGAAGCAGGCTCCCCGCTGAGCAGAGGGCCCGACTCGGGGCTCGATCCCAGGACCCTGAGACCATAACCAAGTCGAAGGCAGAGGCTTAACCCACTAAGCCACCCAGGCGCCCCTCACTTTTTTTTTTTTTTTAAGATTTTTTTATTCATTTGACAGAGAAAGAGATCACAAGTAGGCAGAGAAGCAGGCAGAGAGAGAGGGGCAAACAGGCTCTCCACCGAGCAAAGAGACCGATGCAAGGCTCCATCCCATGACCCTGAGATCACGACCTGAGCCCAAGGTAGAGGCTCAACCCACTGAACCACCCAGGTGCCCCCTGGTATCACTTTCTGTGAGATATTTTCATCCTTTTTGTCACACCATTTTCCTCACTTAGGTCAATAAATATGCCTTTACTAAATCCTTTTGTCTGCATACCTAGTCTCTCCAATGACAACAGCCATAGTTATTTTTTCTGTAACTCCCCATCTACATTTGATTCAAATTTTACGTCTGATATTACCATTTTTTCTTTCTTTGCTGCACATTTATCTTTGTTGACAATTTCCTCTTTCAATGATCTGTTGCCTTTTTTTTTTTAAATAGCTCATGAGTTTATCAGCGGGAGACAGAGGCAACACAGCTACACTTTGCTTGTCTATGTATGAACTGTGTAACAAATACACAAGTGACAAATCATGGACAGACTCTGAAATAAGTGACATGACTGGTCACTAGTCATGATGCACATCTATCATTTACATAATTAACTAGGGACTGAAAAATGAGGAGTTTTTACTTTTATGTTTTAACTTTTATGTTTTATTTTATGAATGAACTTTTGTGAATGCAATTATTCATCAAGTATGGTGGTAACTAAAATATAAATCCTAATGTTGGATGACTGATGCTAATTAACTAAACTGTCTTAACTGAAATGTGTATACTGAAAGTGTGCAAAGCACTGATGGTTTCCAAAAATCTATCTGGTATGTCATATTCTTTTTAAAATGTTTTTAATCTGGGGGCACCTGAGTGGCTAAGTCAGTTGAACATCTGCCTTTGGCTCAGGTCATGATCTCAAGCCCTGCGTCGGGCTCTCTGCTCAACAGGGAGTCCGCTTCCCCCTCTCTCTCTGTTCTCTTTCTCTCTCTCAAATAAATACAATCTTTAAAAAATTAAAAATAAACCCTTGGGGCACCTGGGTGGCTCAGAAGGTTAAGCCTCTGCCTTCAGCTCAGGTCATGGTCTCCCAGGGTCCTGGGATCAAGCCCCACATCAGGGCTCTCTGCTCACTGGGGAGCCTGCTTCTCCTCTCTCTGCCTGCCTCTCTGCCTACTTGTGATCTCTGCCTGTCAAATAAATAAATAAATAAATAAATAAAATCTTTAATAAATAAATAAAATCTTTTTTAAAAAATCTTAAAAAAATAAACCCTTAAAAAATATTTTTGAACTGTAAGCAGATGCTGTAAACTGCTTCAAAGTTTATATATCATTCAAATTGCCATGTATTTCAATTGACGTACCCCATTCAATTTTTAACTTAAAAAACTATTCTTACATTAAGGCTTCAATGACTGACTAAAGCAGCTGGATTGACCATTTATAGAAAACATTTAGAACCTAAACTGATAAAAAGTGACAAATTAGTATATCTTTGATATACTAATTATTGAAAATTTTGGAATTCGTTCATCAAACAAAACACAAAATTGGGGCGCTCAGCTGGTTGAGCATCCAGTTCTTGATTTCTGCTCAGGTCATGATCTCAGGGTAGTGAGATCAAGCCCGTGATGGGCTCCATGCTCAGTGGGAACTCTGCCTGAGTTTCTCTCTCTCCCTCACATTCTGCCCGCCCCCTGCTTGTGCATGCTCTCTCTATAAAAATAATTAAATCTTAAAAAAAGAAAAAAAAAATCAATTAACTTACAAATCCCCTTATGAAGTTATTCACAAGACCAAATAATATCTGTCAATTTCAATCTGTTATTTGATACTACAAAATAGACTAACCCAAAGTAGTTGATAAGCTTTATCAGATCACATGAATCATGCATTCGATTACAGAATGCCCACACACAGAAGGTATGCCAATTATACATTTCCAGAGGGTGGATAACTTTCTATCCACTCCAGGAGGCATAATACTAATTTGGTTCAACTTGGCTTAGTTCCTAGGAGATTGAACTGGGAAGTCCATGAAATACCAAAAAGTAACATCAGGGTCGAACTCACCAATTACTATATGACTCACAGAAGTACTAACTGGATTTGTCTTTTAAAGGTGATCAGGGCATGTGGGTGAAGCAGTCAGTTAAGCTTCTGACTCTTGCTTTCAGCTCAGGTCTAATCTCAAGGGTCATGAGATTGAAACCCATGTTGGGCTCCACAGTCAGTGGGGGAGTCTGCTTCAGATTCTCTCTCCCTCTTCCTCTACTCCCCCCCCCCCACCCCACGCACAAGCTCTTGCTTTCTCTCACTGAAATAAGTCTTAAAAAAAAAAAAAAAAAGGGTGATCAAAGCACTAATTATTCTATAATTCAAAAAAGAAGAAATTTAGTGAGAATACTGTATTGGTTTTGGCATGGTAAATTTATCTCACAAAGCACTTATATATCTTAATACAGAAATGCAGACTACTGAAATAAATATTTCTTGGAATCCAAGAGGCTTATTATTTCTTATACCTTATGTTACTGACATATATACTTGATGAGCTTCAAATTTGTAAAAATCTGATGTCTCTCCCTGTTAAATCTTTTACTGGTATGATAGCTCTTAGTATATGTAATGCTAAATCTTTTAAACCTGGTTTATAAAGCATTTTAAGCACTTACTTCTTAAGCTCATTTCTTAAGCCTATCAAGCCACTGATTCCCTAGGACTGCTCTTCCTTCATTAGACTTCTTTCAGTTCCTCCAATGGCCACCCTCCCTCGCTCTACCTCTCAAGCTGCGGCTTCTCAATTTCTCCCAATCTGTTGTTCTTCCATCCCATGCCCTAAGCTAACATCCTCTGCCTACGTCTGGCTAATTCCCACTCCACCTTGAACTCTCAAGTTAAAAGTAATTTCCTCCAAAAAGCCTTCCCTATATACCAGTTCTCATTCCCCAGTAGATACTTCTGTAACTATTTCAATTATGATACTCATCACATTACAGCAATTACATATTTAAAGACTGTCTTGTCCCTATGACTATGAGAATAAGGAATGAATTTTGTTCACTTCCTGTCTCTCCCATTCATAGTACAATGTCTAGCATTCAGCATGTTCTCATTTAAAAATACTAAGTTGGGGGGGGTACACCTGGGTGGCTCAGTCATTAAGTGCCTGCCTTCGGCTGGGGTCATGATCCCAGGGTCCTGGGATCTAGCCCCACATCAGGCTCCCTGTTCCGCAGGAAGCCTGCTTCTCCCTCTCCCACTCCCCCTGCTTGTGTTCCCTCTCTCACTATGTCTCTCTCTGTCAAAAAAATAGATAAAATCTTTTAAAACTAAAAATTAAAAATAAAAATAAAAATATTAAGTGGGTGAGTGAAGAAATAATAGAATATCATCTGACTTACTGAACCTTTCACCCTTCCTCTCTACAATCTTATCTTTTACTTCTCCAAGCTATTATCCAATGCACCATAAACAGTGCAGTTGCAATCTGGAATGTCTTTCTTCCTAACTTTTCACCCTGGCCCTCTTCAAATAAGACCAGTCACTGCTTATTCTTCTAAATCTCCATCATCTTCCTATACTTTTCTTTGGCACTTCACAACTAGACCATTAACTCAAAGCAATCTTCCGTTTTCATTTTGGTACTAGAAAGCTGCTCACATTTTAAGCAGGGACTATGCCCCATTACCCAATGTAATGCTTGGCCCTCCGTAAACATTTGCTGCTGCTGCTCTTGATGAGATCAAGTCCATCTACCTTTTCTATCCCCATAGAAGTGTCCTGCTATATACCTCTATAACCTATCAAAAATACAGTGTGAGTATACAGAACTATTTTTATACAGGAATGTTTACACACAAATGTCACATCTCACTCTAAAGTGTTTCTTTCCTAATCTGAGTTAAGGCATTTTATTTATTCCTCAAACCCATGAGGTAAGATACTTAGTAGTGAAATATTCCAGAGATCCATTAAGATCCTCAATAAAATAACATTATAATAATTAGTACCTCCCAAGAACTGTTCTAAGTACTTTACACATATACATTCATTTAACCCTCAAACCCTTAAGGAATATATTATTACCCCCATTTTACTTGTAAGGAAAACAAGCCAGGGCAATGTTACATAATTTGGCACAAGGTCACAAAGCTTACAGTGAGTAAAGCCGGTATTCAAACCCAGGCAGTCTGGCTTCAGGTAATGTATTCAGAGAGTTCAACAAAATTTACAAAAGCAAGAAAATAAGAAGGGGTTTCTGGTTCAATACTACATAAATACAATGAAAACAAATTAGATAGACTGCTTCAGTCTAAAATGAAAATAAATTAGACTGCTTCAATCTACAATTCAAGTTTACATTTTATTTAGGTTTACATAGTATTTGAAGTATAACTGAAGATAACATTTTATTGAGCTCTTCCTAACCATTCTACTAATTACCAGGGATTCTGTTAATCCTCTTAACATCTTAGTTTTTATAATTAACTCCAAGAAACAGATAAGTAAACTAAGGTTAAGTGACACTAAATAATCAGAAGTTAAAGAACTACCAAGGTCACAACATAACCATAAGTAGCCATGTCTTAGACTAAGTTCTTAAACACTAACAAAATTTACCTTTTAAAGAAGGCATCTGCTGGGGCGCCTGGGTGGCTCAATGGGTTAAAGAAGGCATCTGCCTAAACCAGAAATTAAATTTACTGGAAATACCTTCGCTGCAGCATAGTTCATCTATAATTTTGTATATATTAGAGCATAAAATCTATTGCTTGTAATACATTCTTGTCATAACTTCTTTATAATATTACTCTAGTGATACAAGGTAGCACAATAAAGTCAAAATACATTCCGAATATTGTAGTGAATAAGTTAGTACTATTTGGCCTCCCTTTATAAAAGATACTTTCTCAATCTTTTATAAAATAGCCTTATTTCTCTAGTTCAGTAAAAGGGGAAAATTTACTCACCACTAAAATAGTCCAGACTATAATCATCATCAGTACATTTACAAAGATTATTCTGAAATACTTCATATTTATTAACTAACTTAATCCTTTAATAATGCTATGATAAAGTTACTATTATTATCCCTAATTCATAGCTAAGCAACCAGAGGCACAGACAAGGTAGGTCCCCCAGCATAAGGCTGTACAACTAGAATAAAGTCAGGGCTGTCACACCAACAGGCTGTCCCCCATCCCAGTCATTCTCCCCAACAAGAGCATTCTCTCACAGCCACAGAATTCAGCACCCTGCCTGAAACTGTAAATTGGTTAATAGCAATCATCTGCTTTTTAATTTCAAAAGTTAGGAAATCCAGGAACTGTATTAAGGAATATTAAGCTGGGAGGTACTTTTCCAATAGACAGCTTCATCTATCATCAATAATGCTGACCTTTTATTGGTGTTTTATTCACAATTCTGAGTGTTCCACTATGAAAAAGATATCTAAATCATTACACTGATGCTTTGAAATCACAATCATTAAAATACCTGATACAGTTTTTAGTTACAGCATAATATAAAAATAAGATAAATATCTGAGAAAAGATTCACAAGAGAGTCTAAAGCAGATTTCACCTCCTCTGTGCTGGAGGTTACCAGCTTCCTAATACTGAAAAGTGTATACAGGTTGTCCAAGGAAATACTGAGGGTTGCTGGTTCTTATACAACTCGATTGTAGATAATCAACTCCAAAAACATGAATCATGGGAGAAAAGGAAAAAAATATGAATCATGAAAGAAAATCCAAATGCAAACTTCACATTTTAATCATTTACTGCTTATCTTCTTCTATTTATACTAATTCACTTGTTCGTGAATTCACATATATAAGAAGTATTGAAATGAGAGAAAATACCAGATGATTTAGTTTTCAAAACATTTTACCAGGTCACTCGAGGAGTGTTACTATGAATAAACAGTATAACAGTCTCAGGGAAGGAAAGTAGACCATCCACAACAGGACTATCTTAAAATGCTGTTATCATCTAGTTTGAAAAGTTACCACATTAAAAAGCAATGTTCGAAGAACTCTAATAAAATTACAAAGAGAAGAAAACAAATTTAAAGGAAGACTTATTCTGTGTTTATCTATACTATACAGATAAGGAAATTGGGATTCTGAACACTGAAAACTCTGACTTAAAAAAAGAAAAAAAAAAGATCACACAGCTACTCATTGGTGGGGCAGGATTAGAACCCAGACCTAATTCTTTCTGTAACATTCCTGTAACATTAAACCCCAAAACTTGGGGCACCTGGGTGACTCAGTACATTAAGTGTCTGCCTTTGGCTCAGATCATGATCCTGGGGTCCTGGGATAGAGCCCTTCATCAGGCTCCCTGCTCAGCGAGGAGCCTGTTTCTCCCTCCTCTTGCTCACACTCTTTCTTGCTATCTCTGTCTCTCTCTCTCAAATAAATACAATCCTTTAAAAAATAAAATAAACCCTGAAAATTTTCTTTTATTATTCAAAAATGCTTCATTATAGTCAATATTTACAACTGAAGTTCTAAAAATCTAAGTTTTTTAGAAGATTAATAACAAATTGATTTTCATTGGACATCTCAGATTAGGCAAGTTTCTTATTAAAAAGGGCAATCCAGAAGAAAAAAATTGGTAAAATGGGCTTCATCAAAATTAAGAACTTCTGCTCTTTGAAATACACTGTGTTAAGAAAATGAAATAACACACCATATACTAGAAGGAAGTACTGCAAAACATATATCCGATAAAAGACTTATATCTAAAACATATATAAAGAATACCCAAAACTCAGGTGCCTGGGTGGCTCAGTGGGTTAATAAGCCTCTACCTTCAGCTCAGGTCATGATCCCAGAGCACTGGGATTGAGACCCGCATGAGCAGAGAGCCCGCTTCCCCCTCTATCTCTGCCTACCTCTCTGCCTACCTCTCTGCCTACTTGTGATCTCTCTCTCTGTCAAATAAATAAATAAAGTCTTAAAAAAAAAATACCCAAAACTCAGTAAGAAAACACAGATTTTAAAAAAACAAAATGAAACAAAACAAAACAAAAAACAGGTAAAAGAGGTAGGGCGGGAAAGAAAGAAAAAAAAACAGGCAAAATATATGAAGACATTTCACTAAAAGGATATGCAGATGTCATACACACATGTGAAAAGCTCCCCATCATTAATCATTAGGAAAATGTGAATTAAAATCATAATGAGATATTCCTACATACTTATTAGACTGACTAAAATTGAACAAAAATATAAAGACGACCTGACAATATCAATGTTGGGGAAGGACCCAGAACAACTGGACTCTCAAACTTTTTTTTTTTTTCCCAGTTCTCATACAACACTCACAGGCATGCAAAATAATGTGGCCACTTTGGAAAAGTTGACAGCTTCTTATAAATATAAGCATCTACCTAGAATACTACCCAGGAATCCCAACTCCTCAATTGTTATCCAAGAGAAATGAAAATATTTACAGCAGCCCTACTCATAATCTCTCCAAGTTGGAAACACCACAAATGCCCTTCAACAGGGTAATGGATAAACTGGTACAATTCATACAATGACAACACAGCAACAGAAAAAACTTATATTCATGATACATAGATAAATCTAAATGTATTATGCTAAAAAATATTTTTTCTAAATATATTATGCTAAGTGAAAGACACCAGACTCAAAGATACAGGCTCTATGGTTACACTTAGAGGACATTCTAGTAAAGACTATCAATGTTTTTCAAGAGCTGGGGTTAAGGGGACAGGCTGATTATAAAGGAACACAAGCAAACTTCTCCAGGTGCTGGATAAGTTCTGTATCTTAATTAAGGTAGTATTTTTTTTTAACATTTTATTTATTTGACAGAGAGAGAGAGCACAAGCAGGGGGAGCAGCAGGGGCAACAGCAGAGGGAGAGGGAGAAGCAGACTATCCACTGAGCAGAAAGCCTGATGAGGGGCTCTATGACCCGAGCCAAAAGCAGATGCTTAAACAACTGAGCCACGCAGATGCCCTTTAATTATGGTAGTTTAACATGATGGTATACATTTGTTAAAACTCAGCATCTTATGGGTGCCTGGATGGCTCAGTTGGTTGGGTAAGTGCCTTCAGCTCCGGTTATAATCCTGGAGTCTGGGGATCAAGTCCCTCATCTGGCTCCCTGCTCTGCAGGGAGTCTGCTTCTCCCTCTGCTCCCCACCCCCACCTTCTGTCTCTCAAATGAATAAATAAAATCTTAAAAAAAAAAAACAACAACAAGGGGCGCCTGGGTGGCTCAGTGGGTTAAAGCCTCTGCCTTCGGCTCAGGTCATGATCCCAGGGTCCTGGGATCGAGCCCCGCATCGGGCTCTCTGCTCAGCAAGGAGCCTGCTTCCTCCTCTCTCTCTGCCTGCCTCTCTGCCTACTTGTGATTTCTGTCTGTCAAATAAATAAAATCTTTAAAAAATTTAAAAAAAAAAAAAAAACAATAACAACAACAACAACAAAACTCAGCACATTATACCAAGAAGGATGAATGTTAATGTACATAAATTGTATCTTAGTAAGCTAGGTATTAAGAAAAAAACTAGTCAAAAATACAATTACACAAATAATTTGATGCAATGAATTATAATGGATATGAATTTGTAACCACAAATCCAAGTGTAGAACATCCCATCTCTATTAAAAACTGTTTAAATTTTCCTTTAGAATATTCGTTTAACTCACATTGGGCATATATACCATTTTGTAACATATGTCATTAACATTAATTTTTATTTCAGTAAAATATTTAAATAAAAATACTGTATACATTAACTTTTTTCTGAAACCACTTTCCCTAGTTCCTACATGGGCTCAATGTTTTCATGTGCCAAAAAAACAATTTTATATCATTCCTTTGTTATAACTGAAAAAAACAAACCACTCTAATAAAAAGAATTAATTTACTACTGAAGCCTTCATGGTTATAAATTTTTCAAATCTCTGTAATACCATCATCCTCTTATTGGTCCATTCAACTTCAGAAATCCTGTGAATACAACAGTTAAATAGCTTTTATTATGTTAAAGAGGTAGTTGTGTGTTTGGAAGTGAGAAAGGTGAAATGATGGCTATTTTTATTGTTGCTTAGGGGGTGAGAACACAAAGCAGACCCAAACTAAACTTCTGAGTACATTTCTGTTTCAGACCTGGAACCTATTAAAGTTAAAGAGTTGAGATAACATTTTAATTCCTTTTAAAAGTTCTTTTATTTCTCCCCCAGTTCAGTATACACAGGGACTCTCAATGCCACTGAGAAAACAGCCACTCTCATTTTTATAGCACTAATAGTTTATAAATACGTTTTTACACATATTATCTCTTTTAATTCTCACCAAGACCTATGAGAAAGTGTGCTGTTGTTTTTAATTTCCATTTTGTAAATGCCAAAAACTCATTCAGAAGGTTAGATTAGTTGTCCAAAGATCATACAAACCAGTTAAGTGTTAGGACCAGGATGTTGTTTTGTATTATTCTGTGTACCCATCAGCATCTACTACTAGTCTGAAGACAACATTATGGGAAAGCTATACCTAACAATGTTTAAAAATAGTAGCAATACTTGGTACCCATTATGTATATTAAAGGAGATTGAGTAAAGAGCAGTTTAGTGACAACTAAATGTAGGATGGAATCCTGGATGGAAAAAAATCAAAGGCCCTTACTTGAACAAGTGGCAAATTTGAAGCAACTTACTGAAAGTGGTTCAAAAAAATTTATGCGTGTACAGAGAAATCAATGGCAAAATGCTAACTGGTGACTTAGGTGAAAATTATACAGTGCTCACAGTTACTGTTTGTTTTTTTAAGATTTTATTTATTTAAGAGAGAGAGAAAAAAGCATGAGCAGGGGGAGGGGCAGTGGGAGAAGCAGGCTCCCTGTTGAGCAGGGAGCCTGATGTGGGGCTTGACTGGAAGACCCTGGGATCATGATCTGCACTGAAGGCAGACACTTAACTGACTGAGCCACCCAGACACCCCTCACGGTTACTTTTATTACTGAATTTGTAAGATGAAATTTCAAAAAATAGAGCTGAAGATAAAAAACATTAATTTTCTTTCACTTTTCTTCAATAGCTATTAAGACATCTCCAAAGAGATCTTTTGTTAAGCAACTGAATAAAAGGGACACCTGGGTGGCTCAGTCCATTAAGTGTCTACCTTCAGTTCAGGTCATGAACCTGATGACCTGGGATCCCAGGGTCCCGGGATGGAGTCCCACATCAGGCTCCTTGCTCAGTGGGGAGCTTGCTTCTCCTTCAGCCCACTGCCCCCCTCCACCAAGCTTATGTGTGCACGCATGCTCTAACAAATAAATAAAACCAAAAAAGGGGGGGGGGGCATCTGGATGTCTCAGTCATTTAAGCATCTGCCTTTGGCTCAGGTCCTGATCCCACTGTCCTGGAATCAAGCCCCACATTGGGCTCTCTGCCTCTCCTTCTCCCTCTGCCTCTCCCTCTGCCTGCCACTCCCCTTGCTTGTGCTCTCTGTCAAATGAATAAAGAAAGAAGTCTTTAAAAAAAAAAAAAAAAAAGGAAAAGAAAAGAAACTGAATTTTATTTTTTTATTTAAGATTTTATTTATTTATTTAAGAGAGAGAGAGAGAGATCACAAGTAGAACAGCAGGCAGAGAGAGAAGGGGAAACGGCTCCCCACTGAGCAGAGAGCCGGATGCAGGGCTGGATCCCAGGACCCTGAGCTGAAGGCAGAGGCTTCACTAACCCACTGAGCCACCCAAGCACCCCTACTTTTTTTTTTTTTTTTTTTTTTTTTTTAGATTTATTTATTTGACAGAGAGACACACTTCGAGGGAGGGAACACAAGCGGGGAGAGTGGGAGACAGAGAAGCAGGCTTCCCGCTGAACAGGGAGCTCTACACAGGGCTTGATTCTAGGACACTGGGATCATGACCTGAGCCAAAGGCAGACGCTTAACAACAAGCCACCCAGGTACCCCAAGAAACTGAATTTTAAAAGATATTCTTTTCAGTGCCTATATTATTTTTTAGTGCCTAACTTATTTAACACTAGTTGCAATCAGTTATTTGTTGATTAAAAAAAAAACAGGGTACAAAACATGATAGCAAACCATACATTAATATATCCAAGGAACAGCTCATACTTTTTTAGTACTATGAGAATTTTAGTAAAATTTACATACTGTTCCTTATTTATTTATTTGAGAGAGAGAAAGTGCACACGTGCATGCACACACAAGCAGGGTTAGCAGCACGCGGGGGGGCGGGGGGGGGGAGAAGCAGGCTCCCCACCAATGAGGAGCCCAATGTGGGGCTCTATCCCAGGACCCCGGGATCATGACCTGAGTTGAAGGCAGACGCTTAACCCACTGAGCCACCCAGACATCCCTACTGTCCCCTATTTTTAAGAAGCTTAATATTTGCTAAGAGCAGATAAAATCCAATATCCAGTTCTTATGGATCCTTAATAGGATTTTAGAGTAAATCTCCTATCAGAGAGTACATACTTAACTAAATTCAACCTACTTTTTTAAAAGATTTTTTTGTTTATTTGACAGAGACACAGCAAGAGAGGGAATACAAACAGGGGGAGTGGGAGAGGGAGACAGATGCAGGCTTTCCGCTGAGCAGGGAGCCCGAAGCGGGGCTCAATCCCAGGATCCTGGGGATCATGGCCTGAGCCAAAGGCAGGCGCTTAATGAGTTAGCCACCCAGACACCTCAACCCATTTTTATATGATCTTACCACTGAATTTTTCTCCCATCCCACTCCAAAATTTTTAAAAAAATGTTTTTATAATCTTGATATATTTCAAAGTAAGTGCTGTGAATGTGCACCATGTAGATATTTCCATGAATTAAACCATAAGCCTTCAGGGATTTAAAAAAAAAACAGGATTTCAATAGCACAGACACCATTTCACTAAATAAACATGACTTCCCCAAGGAGCATTAAGCACCAGTAGAAGGGAGCTGTCCAGTTACACATGCGTGTTCATCTTGCCAAGCTTCATTCCTAGTATTTAAAGTATTTTTGTGCAACAAATCCCCTAACACAAGCCAACCTCTTCATGTGGTGCTCAACTAAAGAAATTGGTTTTTAAAGTTTCTGAAGGAAAAACTAGCTATTTTACACTCCTGGGAGATGGAATGAATGTATATTATAATTCATAAACACTTTAAGGGATTTTAGGGGGTTATTTTAACTAAAATCTACTTTTTTTGTCATGTGTGCCAACCTCACAACCTAACTGCATCTGAACATGCAATTCCAACATAAATGTACTCTATTTCATTAGCTGTAGCAAGAACATAACACACTTCAATGCCAGGAGGATATCTTTATAAAAGCTACATTCAGAAACATTCCTTAAACTTTCTAGGTCAACTCCATAACTTTCTTTTTAGTTACTCCTGAATCCCCCAATTTGTACTTTTTCCTCTGGATTATTATTTAACCTGATCTAACCCGACTTCTATGTTCTTCCTACTCATAGACAGAGATGAAAAGAAACTCAGAAATCAGTCTATTCCTCCCTCCAAGCTTATAGAGAGCTACTGGCTGGAGACTCCAGTGAGTACCATGTAACAGTAAATTCCTTATCTTCTAACTAATATGAATTTCTACAGAAAAGGAATATTTAATTGTACACAGTTCAGAAAAGAAAAACGAAAAACTTCAGAAGACACTTATAAAGCACAAAATGCAGTGAAACAAAGCATCTCCTTGGCATTTAGAATCCTCAATATTTAGTTCTGAATATTAGTGATCTCCAGAGCATAAGGGAATCCCATAAAATTGGGCCTCTTCCTTACAAAATTTTTGAATAAACTTAGTTTATAATTTTATTCTCTAATGTCTTATTTTTATAATTTTTGTTAAAGATTTTATTTATTTATTTGACAGAGATCACAAGTAGGCAGAGGGCAGAGCGAGAGAGCGAGAGAGCGAGAGAGCGAGAGAGCGAGAGAGCGAGAGAGCGAGAGAGCGAGAAGGCTCCCTGCTAAGCAGAGCCTGATGCAGGGCTGATCTCAGGAGCCTGAGATCATGACCTGAGCAGAAGACAGAGGCTTAACTCACTGAGCCACCCGGGTGCCCCTTATTTTTATAATCTTTATCCTTGATGTTTTATATATAAACTCTTTACTTTGAAATAAAAAAGCACTAAACAAAAAACACTATACAGGTTTGGAAATTATTTTTAATAAAAACTACAATAAATTTTTCAAGTTTGATTTCACGCTTTCAACTTGAATTTTTAAAAATAAAAAAGGTGAAAACAACAACTTTTTTTTTTTCAACTTTTCATTTTTAGAATGAGGTATAAACATTGAGGGAACCAATCTTGTGATAATGTCTAATATCAGCCTAAACTAAGTCACAGATGCAAAAAGTTTTCTGTGACATCAGGATATAATTCCCTTAAGGCCCACTTCTTCATAGCATACACTCTTTATTTTCTTTTAAAAGGTTAGTGCAGAATGACATATGAATTAGATTGAAAGGAGGCCTTCCAGATCTTTGACTCAAAGTCATGAATCAAAGAATTATTTAATGACCTTAACTGAAGTGCAAAAATTCTTTGTAAAATTCTAACTAAATATAATAATGTTGCTGACACATACTAAGGAAGCATTATTTACTTTTTTAGCTTGCTTAAAGTGCCTAAGTCTGATCTGACTGCTATACACTCACAGTAAGGGTGACCTTCAGGGGTCAAACCCACGGGCTGTGTCATAACCTTTTTTCTTTTCTTTTCTTTTTTTTTTTTTTTTTAAATCACAGGCTTCTTTGAGAATCTAATGAAAGCTAGGAAGCCTCTTCTCAGAAAATCCCATATATGTACATACTTACAAAATTTTATTTATTTTTTAAATATTTACTTAAGTAATCTCTACACCCAGTGTGGAACTCTAAACTGAAGACATTGAGATCAAGAGTCACACACTCTTCTGATTGAGACAACTAAGTGCCCCCCATACAAAATTTTAATAGTCTTGAAAGGAGGAGTCACCATAGAATCCATCAATCCCCAGGAAATAATTATCACTGATTACATAGGAAGAAAGCCTTAAAACTCAGTGCTTTTGGTTTTCATACAGATTCTCATCAGAACAAGAAACCTGTGATACCTTCTGTTCCACAGTTACCATAATTGTTCCAAGGCCATAGCTGCCAGGTTCTGCCAATTGTCCACCCCTGCTCTGCAATCCCGAGACACAAGACCCTCTGCCATGGACACCTCCAATCCTCTAGATCCTGCAAGCTATCTGATCTACTGTAGTTGCTAACAAGCAGCCAGCCACCCAGTCCACCCTTTAATACCTTCAGTGACACAGCTCAGTGTTTCAAAAGGCAGGCCACTGCAGTTTTAGGCTACTCTCAAGAATTATAAAGTTCCTGGGGTGCCTGGGTGGCTCAGTGGGTTAAGCCTCTGCCTTCGGCTTTGGTCACGATCTTAGGGTCCTGGGATTGAGTCCCCCTCTCCCTCTGCCTGCCTTTCTGCCTACTTGTGACCTGTGTCAAATAAATAAAATCTTTAAGAAAAAAAAAAAATTATAAAATTCCTTTCTAATTTGACTACCCAGTTTTGTAAACTTTAAATGCTGCCCCACTGAATTTCTCCTCTTTTCACTTACCAATAGGTAAGAAAACATCTTACCATTCAAAGTACCTAATCCTAAAATCAGAAGCAAAAAATCATTTAGCTCTCCTTGTACTAAACAGTTAAGTCAGAATAATGATGAAAAGCACTTTCTATTTGGAAGTCAAAATATAAGAGATCAGTACTGGCTCAGTTCAAGAAAAATGCAAGGTTTCCACGTACAGGGCTTGTGGGCTTCTTTCTCACTGCTTAAAAAAAATGTATCAGCATTAAAAGATTCAGGTTATAGTCACTTAAAATTAAGATCAGTTCTGTCTGCAAATAGTTTATTCTATTTCTATTTATGCCTGTGATTCTGTAATAAATAGTTCTAATCAATGCAATATAAATATAGAAGTCATTACTTATTCATCAGATAAAGACTGGCTTTCAAGAACTGTTAAGTTGTCTCAATCACCTTCAACAGCTCCTTTCTCACAGTAAGAAGTATCTCTTATTGAAACCAGTGTATTAATAAGGTCCATTCAGCATATATAAGCAACTTCTGATGCAAAAGCTTGTTTCCTCTGAAAACAAAGGAAACATTAAAAATTTTATGTTATTTTCTTCATTAATCCCACACTATTGCTGGATAAAAAAGATTCACAGGTATTTTGCAGTGACTGATGTAGTCAAATCAGGTAAGAACAATGTTAACCAACAGTTAACTGGATTAACAATACAGCAAAATCTCATTTTCAAAGGACTACTCAGGGGGGCTTGCTTTCCTGGGCCAAGTCTCAGAGAGGCAAACAATGCACAAACCAAAGAAGAGTCTACCTTGTAAGGAGCTTCTTTTTGATCCTTCAATAATTAAACTTCCTGTAGAGATACAAAGATCTACCTAAATGAATTCTGCCCTATTTTGCAAATGCCACTGGGACTCTAGTTCCATAGATTTACATGGCAGGTATACAACAATCCCTTGGTTAAGAATACATAAACACTTTTCTATTTTTCCACAGTAGTTTCAAGAATGAATGCTGTGTTTCAAAAAGACAAAAAAAAAAAAAAAAAAGGCAGTGCCACACATCACCTTACCAGAACTGCATGACATAAAAAAGATATGTTAAGCTCAGAAAGAGCCCCGAGCATTTCACTTGGGATAAAATTATCTATATAATCATTTTAGTTGATTCTTAAAACTGCAAATTATTTAATGTATCAGAACCAAAATACGTACTGCAGAATTTTCTTCCAGTCCATACTGTTGGATACCCTATTATTTAAAATTGAGTCAGTTTTAAATCAATGCAGTAATATTTGTACCCAAGCAAAATACTATGAATCTCGATTTAATTATGCCTTTTTTAACACATTCTTTTATGAGCCTAATATTATACAACGGAACACTCAAATAGCGTATTTAAAGCACAGACTAGAGATAGTCAAACACTGCCCCACCCCTCGTTAACACAGGATGACTGGAACATTTTAATACGCTCCATCACGTAGTAGTACAGCTATAGAACCTGCATATTGGCGCCGCAAGTTGCACATTTTCCAGTGCAATTTACTTTAAAAATTCTTTGCATCATCCTCAATACCAGATGTCACCAACATTCAGGTACACTGAAGTAACTGATAACCACAACCCCTGTAATTTTCCCCTCTCCACATAAACGCGCACTTTTCTCATTTCGGCTAACGTGAAGTCGCTGAAGGCGTTCTCGCCAGTCACTACACAATTAAGTTTATTAACTGGGAGGCTGGAATCACCACATTAAGAAAATTTCAAACAGTAACATCGCAAAACAAGATACAAATGTGAAAAAAGTCTTTCTGCTTAAATACTGAAAGATCTTACCATTTTGAAAAGTATTTGCGGGATGCCAAGCAAGATTTCTAAAAGCCTCCCCTCCCCCATCCGTAACCACCACCACCACCACCACCACCACCCCCCACCCGCCCGCCGCCTGGGTCTGGAGGTCGTTATCTATCTAGACGCGGATGGGATGCTACTCACCAAGTTTTTCCACCAACTTGAGCATCACCCCTCCAATGTGCACCTCCCCGGTCACTCTTAGAGTGACATCGCGGTTCAGGTCCGTCACATGAACACTCAGTTCCCACGTCCCATCCGCGTAGCAGCCATCTGGCATCCTTATCCCGTCCAGAGCCATGGCTCCTTCCTGCGAGCACGGAGGAAATGGCTCTCGTAAGCGTCACTCCCCCAAAGGAAGGCAAATCCCACCGAACTCGCAGAGTCCGCCGCGGAGCGGGAGAAGGTGGAAGACCCGAGGGTTTCCGCACGAACTCGGGAGAGCAGCGGTGGGGCGGGACCGCGGGCTGGATTCTGCGCCCCCGCGCCCTTCCCGGCGGCCGCCCAGCACTCCCGCCCGCCGCAGCCCTCGGCGGACACGGCGCCGCCCGTCCGCCCCGCGCGGCCCCAGCCTAGCAGCCCTCGCCTAGCGGACCGCGGCGGGCTTCACCTGCCGGCCTGCAGACCGCACCCCGGCCCAAAGAGACGCCGCCCCGCGGGCTTCACATTCCTCCTCCCCGCCCGCGCTCCCTCTCAGGTCCCAGCCCGGATCCCGGCCCCTCACCGCAGGCTCCTCGCGCTCCCGGCCAGGGGTTCGTACTGCAACAGTCGCGGGGGCGGCGGCGTCGGTCCCCCTCCTCAGCCGGCGAAGCGCTGCCTCCCGGCTGGAGCGACTTAATGGAGTCTTGTCGTCGCGGCCCCTCGCCTCCCTCCCAGCGCTCCACCCCTCTCTCCCCGCCCCTTCAGTCGGAGTCCGGCTCTGGGAGGGCGCGACTGCTCCCTCCTCCTTTTGCCCCGCCGAGCCGCCCGGAACGGGTCAGGCCGCCTCACCCACGTCCCTCACTATCCTCCGCGGCCGCGCTGCGGACGGGGGGCCGCGCGCACTCCCGGGCTGGGGGCGGGGCGGCGCGCGCGGCGTGGGTGGGAGCTGTGCGGGGGAGGCGGGGGGCGCCCGCGGCGCAGCAATCTCAGCCCCGCCGAGCCACTGCCCTTTTATGGAAATGAAGGACCGGGCGTAGGGATTGAATCCAACATCCGGGATCTCGGCGACGGGACCTGAGGAGGGGGAGCGAGGGGAGGGCGGGCGGCCTCCTGCGGGGGCGCTGCGTTTCGCGCTCGGGTCTCCGACTCTGCGGGAGCGCGTGGTGGTGGGTGTCTGTGCTTCCGGCGGGAGAAGGGGGCTTGTCCGTGAGAAACGGTCACAGGAAATTCCCAGGGCAAGGTCGTTTTTTGGGAACAAAGTCCCCCGCCCCCTCCCCACGCCTGGAGCAAATCCAGAAGTCTCGGGGCAGGAAGAGGTGCCGCGCTCCATGGAGCTGGAGAGAGGGGCTTGGGACGTAAAAACTTTAGAAAATAAATGCCCGGGCCAGCTCCATGAACATCCCACAAAAGAATGAGAAAACCCAGAGGGAGGTGAACCACAAAAATTGCTTTGCAAGCAATGTCCGGCACAACCAGCAACTCCTACTGGACTCCCAAGAGTTTGCTTGCGCTCTTAACCCGTTCGGAAGCTCCGACCCGTAGCGAGTCAAATACGCCCTATGATGCTCTTGTTTGAGGGGGGAGGAAATGAAGTAGAATGAGTTTTACTCAAAAACTGTTTTTCCCAGCCGCCCCAGCTCTTTGCGTATTTGTGTATTTTTATATGCAGTTTAGAACTGACAGTCTACTAAGGCTTTCAGATGGCTAAACATCCTCTACCCCACCCTCAGCCACACCTTGAAAGAATTTTAATAGCCCTGGAATGGTGCCAGCAGGTACAGAGAAGAGCTAAACTCTACCTGTTGAGACTGACCAGTGATAGAAGATGGTCCTACTGCTTCCCACTTGACTTCCACTTCACCCATTTACTGTTGCGCTATATTCAGAAACAGCTAGCCAGGGAACCTGCCTCGCTGGCAAACGTATGACCCAAAAAGTTTAGGTCAGAAAGACTAATATGTGTCAGGTCCCATAAAAGACCCCGGTTTTTAAACTGTGTCAATTACTTTGAAAAGGAACCTACTGGGCAAATAACCCTTAGTTCATCAACGCACTTGGGAAATGAGGTTAGAGGCCTCAAGAAAGGGTGGGATCCATAAGATCCCTAAATCCATAAGATCACTCTTTCCATAAGAGTGAAAGGAGAGCCGCGAAATTCAGATGCCAGAGGTCTGGCAGACACAAAAAAGGAAAACCACTACAGTATTTTCAGCTAGTCATCATGGAGAAACTGATGCCTCAAGTCTGTCATCTCTCCACTCTCCAGTTACTTCTACTCATGAAGGGTCCAGATAGTTCTCTTGGAAGCAGTATGAATGTCCAGAGAGAAAGGGCTATTTGTGTAAATTATAGTGCTGAAAATATACATGAAAACGGTCTTAATAAAATAGGGAATTGCTTGTTAGGGTAAAAAGCTGTTCAAAACTGTACAAGTAGCTGTAACATCACAAGCTTATCCTCAAATATTCTGAGAAAAAAGACTGGAAGGAAATACACCAGAATGATAAGCTGTCTTTGTGTTGAGATCATGGGAGTTTTTTTTTCTTCATTTTCTTTATTTTTAAAGATTTTATTTATTTATTTGACAGAGAGACACATAGCGAGAGAGGGAACACAAGCCAAGCGGGGGAAGTGTGAGAGGGAGAAGCAGGTTTCCTGCGGAGAAGGGAGCCGGATGTTGGGGCTCCATCCCGGGACCCTGGCATCATGACCTGAGCTGAAGGCAGATGCTCAACGACCGAGCCACCCAGGCGCCCCTCTTCTTTTGTACAAACTCCAAAGCTTTGGATTTAGGACTTTTCTGTCACCACCTTAAATCTCTTCCAGCATCTCCATTTCTCTATGCATACCATTACATCCACAATAATGGACATAGCTGATGGAGAAGCTACTGGCCTCCTTGGCAGGATTTTCAAGGGTTTCCTTTTGTGTTTCTTAAGATCCCCCAAATAAAACATGAGTTCTTTGAGAGCAGGGACTTGAATTCTTTGCATTGCCCACAAATTTACAAATAGCTTGAAACAAAAAAAATGGAAAATATGCTAGTACCGAATCAGTATAAATGTCAAAGAAACAGTAGGTCAGGGAGAAATCTCATTACCAGGGAAATCCTGGCTTTTAAATTTTATGTGTTTGTTATTTCCACATCTTATCTCAAAAAGATTTGTGGTAATGTTTAAGGATGCATGGGCTATGAGATAACATACATTAAAAATGCTACAAAATTAGGAGCAGGGGGAGGCAGGAAGGGGGAGGACAGAGATTTAAAATGGAGCCAGGGAGCGCCTGGGTGGCTCAGCCAGTTAAGCATCTGCCTTCTGCTTGGGTTATGATCCCAGGGTTCTGGGATTGAGCCCCTTGTCTGGCTTCCTGCCCAGTGGGAAGCCTGCTTCTCCCTCTCACACTCCCCCCCTGCTTGTGTTCCCTCTCTTGCTGTCTCTCTCTCTCTGTCAAATAAACAAATTAAAATTCTTTAAATAAAATAAAATGGAGGCAGGAATGAGCAGTGTACCTTAATAAACTTTGCAAATGTTCCAGTAAGTTCCGAATAACTCCTCCTCAAATATTCCTCTATAGAACCAAAAATAGCCATGTCCTTTCTCAATATTCCCTTTCCTTCAAACAAATTTGTCGAAGCTAACGGTCATGTCTCAGAAACGCTTTTAACACTCAGTTTCCACATTTTCGTTCTTTTCTCACCTCCCGGTGAGTACTTTCTGAACAACCTCCCACCACAGTGCCTACTGCTCTGACTACCGCACACTTTTGTGAATGTTCCCTACATTTAGTGACAGAGAGGATGATTAATATTGTAAATAACAGCCCCATTTCTCAACCTTTGAAATAGCTTAGTTCTAGCGTGACTTGACTTTCCTATCTTCAGAAAATCAGCAGTTTATGTTTGAGCAGTATGGAGCAACGGAAGGCAGTGACCCTCCATTAAGTACCATTGGAGGAATAATTAGATTAGGATGGGCGCAGCTGGTCCCTTCGGGCCCTCTTTTTGAGTATTTCAAGCTGGTGCTTGTTGTGAAGATGAAAGGAGTCAGACTCCAATCGCTGAAACTGGGATTTTTTTTTCCAGTTTATCAAGTGAGGCTTTCAAGTGCATTTCTTAAATGTTTACTTCTACCTAATGTTTTCCAGTGTATTCAGATGTGAAATCTTATCTGAAATCCTCCACTAGAACCTCGAAGACAATGCAATACTTGTGGTACTGACATCATGCTGAAAAGTAGCCGAGAACTCCAGTGTTTGGAAGAACGGCCGGAGCACTGAAAGCAGCAATATCCAAATAAGGTACCAAGCACTGGTCTTAGATTTAGACCAAATGATACCTCACAGATCTGCCGTCAAATGCAGCCCTTGGGCTGGCTAATCCACAGGTTGACTTCAGCTGTCTCTCTGAGCCTACCTAAACTGCGCTTTTATGTTTCTAAAAGGTGAATACAGAATATACCCACTGGGTTCCCAAGAAAGAGATGCTGGGTGATAGGAAAAAATAAGAGAAGGTTTGTGTGAATGTGAATGTGTAAGGGGGGTTAAAATTGCACTTAAAGCCAGCATCTGAGGCCAGCAAGATGAAATGTAATCAATTACTCCTGTCAAATACCAGGTGAGCAGAATTCTTTGTCCCAGGGATTGCCAAAAATGGAACATACTGGTAAAGCTACTAAGGAGGTAGAAATCAAGGGGTAGTAATTAGGTTAAGATGGGTGCAGCTGGTCCCTTTGGGCTTTTTTTTTTTTTTTTAAGTAGAAGTGGTAGTCACTGCAAACAGCAAGAAAAGGACTGGCAAACCTAGAAACGGAAGATTTGCTGGGGGTGGGGATGTTTCAACACAGACCTAAAGAAGGACTCTGGGAGAGCAATGAAATTTACTTCAAGGGGAAAGAAATATGCTGCTTGTATTTACTGCTCCGGAGCATAGAAAATTTTTCGCAGGAAACCATGCTAGGGGATACTTTAAAAACTTTTTTTCTTTGGTTTAACTTTGAACACCACGTCATCTTGTGAGATATTCTGTCCTTGACAAAAATATGAAGTGCTCACACATAGGCTCACACAAGCAAGGTAGCTAATTGTGTGCTCAGTACAGTGCAGGGCACTCAGAGACGTGTAGATGTGCAACATGTCACAAGGTCTTAAAGGAACATCTATCTAATGTAGGAGGCTTATATTTAAAACATCATAAAGGAGATCCACATTCATAAAGAATAAACTAGGCCCCTACCCTACGCTGTACACAAAAATGAACTCAAAACAGATCACAGGCCTAGATTTAAGATCTAAACTATAAAATTCTTAGAGGAAAACACAGGAGTACACTTTGTGACCTTGGATTAGGCAATAGATTCTTAGATCAGACATCAAAGCAAAAGCAACAAAAGAAAAACTAAATTGGATTTTATAAAAATAAAAAAATACCTAAATTTCAAAAGACAGCATGAAAAATGTGATAAAGGGGTGCCAGGGTGGCTCAGTGGGTTAAAACCTAGGCCTCTGCCTTTGGCTCAGGTCAGGATCCCAGGGTCCTGGGATCGAGCAGGGAGCCTGCTTCCTCCTCTCTCTCTGCCTGCCTCTCTGCCTACTTGTGATCTCTGTCAAATAAATAAATAAAATCTTAAAAAAAAAAAAAAAGAAAAATGTGAAAAAGTAACCCACAGAATGGAAAAAAAAATTTGTAAATTGTATATCTTTTAAGGGACTTATATCTAGAATATATAGCTATTATATATATTATATATTATATATATATTATATATAACTATTATAAATCAACAAGACAAGTAACTTAATTAAAATGAACAAATAATCTGAGTAGGCAGTTCTCCAAAGAAGATATACAGTCAATCAGCATATGATAAAATGCTCAACATCATTAGGCATCAAAAAAATGCAAAACAAGGCCACAATGAGATAGCACTTCATATCCACTAGAACGACATAATAAAAAAGAGACAATAACAAGTGTTGACTAGGATGTAGAGAAATTGTAGCCCTCCTTCATTGCTGGTGGGAATGCAAAATAGGTCAGCTGTTTTGAAAAACAATTTGGCAATTCCTGAGAACATTAGAGAGCTACCACATAACCCAACAATTGTACTCTTAGATATAAACCAGGAGAATTGAAAACATACATCCACACAAATACTTGTACACAAATTTTAATGCTAGCCTAAAGATGGAAACATCCCAAGTGTACTTCAAGGGACAAATGAACAAAAGTTGGGTTGTTTCCATCTTTTGGCTAGCATTAATATTTGTATACTACAAGTAATTAAAGAAATGATTCATTAAAATAAGAAGGAGAAAAACTATCACTCTAATATCTAAATCTTGAAATACAAACCCACTATGAGGATTATGATAACCTGACCTCTGAAGGAAGGTCATCAGGGAAGTCATGGAACGTCTTTATGAAGAAGTTAACTCTAACTGGATCTGAAGGATGGAGTTTGGCCTGTCAAGAGGAGTAGTATGTGAAATCGTAAGGCAGAAGTGAGTGTGGCATGCTCACCACCATGGAAAAGAAAGGAAGAAATGCGCAGGAGATGCTCTGGGGAAGAGTGGGTGTAGAGTGAGGCCGGAGTAGGTAGGACAGAAGTTTAGATTCTGAGACAGAAAATGGTGAGCCATTAAAAAGTTGGTACATGGTGGCAATTATCATGAGAGCAACGTTCAAGTGAGATTCACCCAGTAAAAATATGCATGATGGATTGGAAGAGCTAGGGACAAGAACACAGAAGGCTGGTTTGGAATCTGCTCGTAACTTTGATGTAAGAAAAGTAATAGGGATTGGGGGGTGGAGGGCTGATAAGGTAAGTAACAGGGGTTGGCAGAGGGAGGGAATTTCAAAAGAGTTATTGTCAAAAGGTTTTGAGCATTTTTGATGTTCTAAGTGCTGTGCAGTACACTTTAAATGTTCCTCACAGCAATCCTGAGTTTTGGATTATCCTTATTTAATACGGTCAGACATGCTTCAAAGTCTTTATGTTTGGGTGACCAGGCAGGAAGAACAGTGGAGTTACTGAACTGGGAAACGGAAGTAGGGAGGAGTTGATGTTAGGGACCAAAAGGAAGACAGACATTTTATTTTATTTTAAATGTATTTATTTGTCAGAGAGAGAGGGAGAGAGAGCGAGCGCAGGCAGACAGAGTGGCAGGCAGAGGCAGAGGGAGAAGCAGGCTCCCCGCTGAGCAAGGAGCCCTATGTGGGACTCGATCCCAGGAGGCTGGGATCATGACCTGAGCTGAAGGCAGCTGCTTAACCAACTGAGCCACTCAGGCATCCCAAGACAGACATTTTACAAAAGAGATATTCAACTTGGAGTGAGAGCCGTATATCCCAGTAGAAACATTTAGAGGGTAATTAGATAAATAAGCCTGCCTATCTTGTGAGAGGATCAGATCACAGAGAGAAATCATTAACATAGAGGCAAGCTTGAAGAGATAGCTCCACCCCCCAAAGAGCCTGACCCAGGGGTAACTAATTACTCCCCAAGGGCAGACACAGGAAGAAGATCCTCTAAGGCAACAGAGGAAAGGATCAGAGGTGAAAAAAAGATCAGGTTAGTCCAGTGTCAGGCAAGCCAAAAAAGGGAAGGAAGGGAGCGCCTTGGTGCCTCAGTGGGTTAAAGCCTCTGCCTTCAGCTCGGGCCATGATCTCAGGGTCCTGGGATTGAGCCCCACATAGGGCTCTCTGCTCAGTGGGGAGCCTGCTTCCTTCTCTCTCTCTCTCTGCTTGCCTCTCTGCCTGCCTCTCTGCCTACTTGTGATCTCTGTCTGTCAAATAAATAAATGAAATTTTTTTTAAAAAGGGAAGGAGGGAAAAAAAAGAGCAAGAGAGAGAGGGAAAGAGAAAGAGAGAAGGAAGGAAGAAAGGTGGTCATCAGTATCAAATGCTGCAGAGGAGTCCAAGAGAAGAGAGTGGTTGAAGAACACAAAGACTGGCAAAAATCATTGCTCACCTTGCAGGGGACAATTTTTTAGCTGGCGGAGACAGGTTTCAAGGAGTTGAAGAAGAGAAAGGGACATGTATCAGTGAAAGGAAAGCAAGAACTAGAACCGTAATATGGAATTGCCACAGGAGCAAAGACGCTTTTTCAAAACAAAGGAGATGGGAGCATGAAGAAAGACTATGGAAAATATAAGGGGGAAATATTTGCTTAAACCTAAAACCAAGGTGCCTCTGAGATTTGGGGGTAATTCCACAGATTCAGGGGCAATAGGAACAGCTCTTACCACGACAGAAGAAATACCCACCAGTTTATAAGGATAGGATTGGGTTATTGGAAGACTCTAACCATCTTACACAAGTGGAAGCACACGGCAGGATACAGCAAATCATGCATAAACATATTTCAATAAATGCTGTTACTATTAGCCAACAAGAGGGTGGGGCTGGCTGGGTTATTGTGCTGGTCAGCGGATACCCTCCCAGGAGGTCAGATTGGGGCCCGGATGTAAGAAAGGAAGGATGTGATTAAGAGATTATTTTGGTACAACTAGGGCAGATTCCAAGGCCCGTAAGGGAGAACCAGTGGTGACAGCAGAGATGCCAACGGACCCTGAGGTGCTGCTGGGGTCCACTGGCCTGGACAGTATAGCCACCACTCACAGATGACTCCAAGGCCATAGGCCAAGAGGCCATTTCCCCAGCGCTGCCTTCATGCAGTCAGTTCCAACAACACACCAGAAACTCTGACTTGTTCAAGTGTTTCCCCGTTTAGGAGTACGCTAGTCTCCTCCCTGATTTTCAGTGTTATTTAGCATCTAGCTGGTTCCTCCCAATTTTTAGTGGCAGGTAAACTACTGACTCCCAACCCCCATTCTGGGAAATGATCCCTATTCTCTTTGTGCTTTGTGTCGCAATGTCCTCTTTGCATGCATAAACCTTCTCTTCTTCCCAGAACGGGAGTTGCAGTTCCACTAAAAGAGCCAAACCAGAAAGTCACCTGCAATTCCAGTTGCCCTAGGGCCAACCGAGTCCAACCGAGAAGGACAAAAGTACCTTTTATCTACTTGCTCTGGAGAAGGTGCTCAGGTGACAGAGAATTGACTGCAGCTGAACATCACCATCTGGTGCCTGGGAGGTGTCACTGCAAATCTTGTCTCTCCTTTGACCTGCATTCAACAAATAATTCATGAAGAACTTTGGGGAGTAAATGGAAACAGCGTCCCGGCACCTATTTTTTTTTTTTTTTTAAAGATTTTATTTGTTTGACAGAGAAAGACACAGTGAGAGAGGGAACACAAGCAGGGGGAGTAGGAGAGGGAGAAGCAGGCTCCCTGCTGAGCGGGGAGCCCAATGCAGGGCTGGATCCCGGTAGCCTGGGATCATGACCAGAGTCAAAGGCTTAATGACTGAGCCACCCAGGAGGCCCATCCCTGCACCTATTAAAAGATAAACTGTTCTGTTTCCACCACTCCCCTGAAACTGTTCTTGCCGTCACTAATGACCTCTGTGTTGCAAAACACATGGTGCTATCTTTCTAAATGCTTGCTCCGACTGGAGTTTGGAAGTTGCCACATCCTGGTTTTTCCTCTACCTCTCTTTTTCTTTTTCAGTCTCCCTTGCTGGCTCCTTCCCCTCAGCCCATGTCTAAATTCAGCACAGCAGGTGTGGACCCTGTCTGGGCATTCTTTTCTTTTCCATATACATTCTCTCTCTAGCTGATCTCCTCCTACCTCTAGACATAAAATACTGCCTCTACGATGATGATTCCCAAATATCCAGCCCATACCTGTCCTTGGGGCTCCAGAGTTGGAGACCCATGTGTAACAGGCATTTCCAACTAGCGTGTGCAATGTGAGACTGGCTCTACCCCAATATCTATTCCTGCTCCAGTATTTTCCATTTCAGTAAATAACACCACTGTTCATCTATTAGCTCAGCCTAACCCCCACCAAAACCAGGTTTCAGCTTTATCACCCCCACCCCGTGACTAATTTAACACCTTCACCAGTGACTAATTTAATGCCAAGTCTGTCTCTGAAATCTATCCAGCATTGATCCACTTATCTGCATCTCCACCTTCACCACCCTAGTCTTAGCCACTGTCTTCTCACTTGGATTATTTATTCAGTAGCCTCCTAAGTGGTCTCTCTGCACTCTCTCCATCCAGTCCATTTCCTACACAGTAGCTAGAGTTATCCTTTAAATGTGCAAATCACAACATTTTCTCTTCTTTTAGAAACATCAAGGGTTTCCGGTAAAGCCTAGGATAAAACCCGAACTCGTTACAGGGCTCAAGAGGCAGCCCAGGATCTGGGTGAACCTACCTCGATGAGATCCTGCTCCATCTTGGGTCCTAGAGGCCTCCTTCCTCTACTGCCTTAGCACTTGCCTTTCCCCCTGCAACCAGTCCTTGCCCTGGCTCTTCCCAAGACTGGGTCTCCCTCAGCCCCAACATCATCTCTTCAAAAAGGCCACAGAGTTTAATCTTTGTCCCCACCTCCAAGTTACTTTCTATATCTTCATCTGCTTTTTTTTTTCTTTCATAAACCTTATCCAAAACCTGAAATTATCTCATGTGTTTTTTTGCTTGTCTCTATCCCACCCAGCCTTCCCCTCTGCCATTAGAATGTAAGCTCCTTGAAGGGAGGGAACTTCCAATTGCGTTGTGCTGACTAGCTCCCGAGGCAACATCAGTTGTCCACGGGAATGGAGGTCCTTGGGGCACCTGCCCTCATCTGCCTCATTCAGAGTCCTATCCCCCAGCATCCAGCCCAGTGCCTGTCACATGGCAAGTGCTCAACAATTGAGACATGAAAGAATGAAATGTAGCATGCCAGATGATCCCAGATGCACATCCCAGATCCATGCCTCCAAGAAACTTAAACTCTAGAAGATCATTAGAACCAAAAGTATAAACACCACATATAAATATTGGTGTGTTTCTCAGGGAAACATGCATATTGAGTAGCATGGCATCTCTGATCTCTGAGCTGTAAAGTATATCAATGTTTACAGGTACTGTCCTCATCTTCATACAAAAACAGCCCACTTGAGAAAATCAGTCTGAATTCAAGCCATGAGGTGGTTTTTCCCTTCCATTATTAGAAAAAAAAAAATCAGGGGCACTTGGGTGTCTCAGTCCGTTAAGCGTCCAACTCTTGGTTTTGACTCAGGTTGTGATCTCAGGGTCATGAGATCAAGCTCCTGCCTCAGGCTCTGCACTGGGTGTGGAGCCTGCTTGGGATTCTCTCCACACCCCACCTCTCCCGCCAAACCCCCCCCCCCAAAGAAAATCGTTCTCCAGTCTCCTCCACTGCCCTTGAATAGTCAGCCTTAGCCCCTTCCAAACTAGACTCACTCCTCCCTCTCCCATGACTTCATCCCCTATTTCCATTGAACATTAACGCCATCTGGGTAGAAACCCCTTGATTTATGTTACTGAACCTTTAATCCTGCCTGTGTCTGCACAAGGTGCTCTCTCCTCCTTTGCTGCCATTAGGCAGAAGAGACACCCATGTTCTTATCAGAGGTTAATCCACCTGTGCCCTGCATTCTAGTTCCTCCTACTCTCAATTCATAAATTCTCCATGATCCATGTCCAAGGTCTTCAGACTCGCTCGACCAAGAAACTTCCTATCAGCGTGCTCCAGTCTTCCCCAACATTTGAAAGTCTGGATGGAGGACAGGTCATGAAGTACACCCGACTTCACTGTCATCTTAGTTGCTGTCTTCCCCTTTGTAGATATCAAAACTTCTCAAAAGCATTTTAAGCATTGTCTTTATGCTCACTGTCTCCATTTCCATATCACTCTCTTACTATGGAACAAATTTCATCCTTGTTTCTGCCTCCTGTTCCACTAAAGTGGCTCATGTTGGGCTCATGAATTACCTCCATCTCCCTAAAGTTGAAATGCATTTTAAACCCTCACCTTAAAAATACATACATACATACATACATACATACATACATACATACATTAAAAGCCCTCACCTGATTTGATTTCTAGCAGTTCTTAACCCTTTCATCTTTGTGACACTTCCCTTGTCTCCTGTCATGCCATATTTTCCTGGTCTTCCTTTACTTCTTCTCAGACCCTTTTGCTGGCTCAAGTTCCTCATCATAACCATGATTTGTTGGAGTCGTTGAGGTTCTGTTTGAGCCTCCTTTTGCTCTCATTCAAAGATCTCTTTTTAGGGGGCTCACTCAGCCCCATGGCTTGAATACCAGCTACATGTTAAGAACTCCCAAATTTAAATTACCAACCCAGAACTCTCTGGGTTGTCAAAGACTGGCCTCCATGCTTTGGAGCAAAATATCACATGAAGACAGTTTGGGATAAAGAGGAACAATAGCTTCATTGCTTTGCCTGGCATGTTTATGAAACCCATCTACTTCTCTCCATCTCCACTGCCACCACTTTAGGGCAGGCCACTGTGGTTTCCTATCTGGCTTTGCAATAGAAACCTATGGAGGGTCTCCATACCTGTCTTGGCCCCTCCCAATGTTCTCAGTGCTGTAGCAGGAATGAACATGTATATATATATATATATTTTAAGATTTGTTTACTTGAGAGATAGAGAGCACAAGCAGGCAGAGAGGCAGGCAGAGAGAGAGGGGAAAGCAGGCTCCCTGCTAAGCAGAGAGCCTAATGTGGGGCTCCATCCCAGGACTCTGAGATCATGACCTGAGCCGAAGGCAGAGGCTTAACCCACTGAGCCACCCAGGTGCCCCAGGAATGAACATTTAAACAATGCAATCTGATCAGGTCACTGTCCTGTGTAAAACTATTCAATACCTTTGCCTTTCTCTTAGAAAACAGATCCTAAATCCTTACCATGCCTCCAGGGTCCTGACTGATCTCATCCCCATGCACTTGCTTTAATCTCTCTCTCTCTCTCTCTCTCTCTCTCTCTCATGCAGCACTGCCTTACAGTTCCTGTAACCACACAGACTCCCTCTAGCCTCAGATATTTATAGAGGGTTTTCTCTACCCAGACAGCTCTAGTTTCCCTCTGACCCTTTGTCTCCTTAATGACTATTATTCTTTAGATATCAGTATGTCACAGATACTATTGATGCTCTGGCCCAGAGCTGGCGTAGAGCAGTGGTCTTCAAAGTGTCGTCCCTGAACCAACAGCATCAGCATCACCAGCCCCACTTCAGACCTACGGAATCAGAAACTCTGGGATGGTGTCCTGCAATCAGGTTCCTCCAGGTGATTCTGAAGATTTGGGAACCCCTGCCTTATAGTGTTTATATAAATGTCCTTTTTCTCTCTGCCTGAGGGGAGGGTCAAGTGCTGGGAATTTAACGCCCCTGGAGTGACCTTTAACTATGGAGGGATGGGAGGTGCTGGATAAAAGGCCTAGCCCCATACCCCTTAGTAAGACATTCTAAGGGACATTCCACAAAGTCTCTCAGAAAGTCCCCAGTAGGAACGAGCTCCAGTTATCCACAGTGTTACCTCGTGCATTAATGATCTTCCTTCCTTCCTTTCCACATCTCACTTCCACATCCATAGAGCTTTCGGGAACCAACTCTTCAATAAGTCGCTTGTGCCCAAATCCTTATCTTCAGACCTGCTCCTGGGGAGACCCAGACTAAGACGTACAGTGAGAATACCCCATGTGGAGGAAGCTTTCCAGTGATCCAGGCTGGATCAGCTCACTCTGTTACCTGCTCTTTTTCACACTTCTCTTTTGCATCACAGCATTTCCCCCAGAGCATCATCAATGCCTACCAGTGCCTGGCACAAACATAGACACACAGTAAATGTTGAATGAATGACAACAAATGGATAGTAAGTATCCTTTCATGCATACCTTGCTAAACGGCTATCTGAGAAAGTCTCAGGTTTTCTGTGATCTACATATCAACATATTTTTCTTTTATATTTTTTCTAGGTTTCTCCTCTTTCCCTTCATAAAGTTTCAATTTTTTTTCATTTCTTGTTTAGGATGATGGTATTCTCTACATAATACTACTTTCTAGTACTTTTGTCTGGATTTATCTTTTAAAATATTTCCTTTCTAACCAAAACATTTGTCATTCTATTCTAACTGTAGAAAAGACTCCTTTTTTTTTTTTTTTTAAGATTTTATTTATTTATTTGACAGACAAAGATCACAAGTAGGCAGAGAAGCAGGCAGAGAGAGAGGAGGAAGCAGGCTCCCTGCTGAGCAGAGAGCCCGATGTGGGGCTTGATCCCAGGACCCTGGGATCATGACCTGAGCCAAAGGCAGAAGCATTAACCCACTGAGCCACCCAGGCGCCCTGAAAAGACTACTTTTTGAGTAGGATTTTTAATTTTCAAATCACAAAATTCTTTGCCATCCATCCTCAAAGCCTATAAAGGCTTTTCCCTGCAGGCTTCCGTCGGACTTCTCACTTCTAAAGGAGGTGAACATATGAACACATATTGAATAATTTTGCATCTCTGAGATTGAATCAGCCCTCATAAATAATTTCGTTTGGTCTGTGAAAAATTGGTGATGAGGACACGTGCCCCTTCTCACCACACCTGAAATCTTTACCCAATCTCTATTGCCTTCATGCCTCAAGAGAGGAGTTTGTTTTGTAGTTTAGAGCCCAGATTATTCATTTGGACTGTTTTGTTAACAGGTAAGTTTACTGTATGTTAAAGTTTGCACCTATATACACTTTTTTTTTTTTTTTTTTTGTGGTAGCTCTACCACACCTGGGGCAGGCTTAACACCTTTCTCTCTTTGATTCCTCACGGATTCCAGAGGCTCAGGCCTCTACTATCTGGGGCAAAGAAATGACACCTCACCTAGACCTTCCACACAAGCTACATTCTTCAATCCAGCCAGAGACCTCCTCCCTCCTCTTAGGACTATGAAGTGTTTGCTCAGCTTTTAAGGAAGGAGAAGTCTGTTTTGCATTTGGCTCTTTCTTTTCATGTGGTCAAGCCAACTGAGTATGCTTGGTGGAGTAGGAGCTGGGCCGTCTGGGTCTCTAGTTTAATACACTTGAAATGGCACCCAAACCTTACCTCCAACCTCTAATCAAACCCTTGTTTCTTTAGGAACGCTGTACAACAATTTCTAGCTTCTGCCGGAAACTGAGCATATGGGTCATGCTTTTTGGCAGAATCTTTAAAATAAATAATAGAAAAGCCCCGATAAGCCTTCCAGTCTGTCTCCCCAAAACCAGACCGGGATCATTTCCTACATTAGGCCTGCCTAATGTTTTATCTGATTTAATTTTTAATATTTTGGATCATGACTTTCACAATTTCCCTGAGGAGACCATTTCATAATTTAATATTTATCTCTCAGACAGGGAGTGTTTCCAGGAATCAACCCAAATTTTAAATTTTCATCTTTTTCTCTTGGAGATATTTCCTCTCTGTGACAAGTTAAAATTTTCAAATATGGTATTAATATACCAGTAATTTCCCAGTAGTTAATCTTTAGTTCCTTCAAAGAAATTAATACCCCAAACTAGTTATTTATTTATTTTTTTAAAAGATTTTATTTATTTATTTGTCAGAGAGAGAGAACACAAGCAGGCAGAGTGGCAGGCAGAGGCAGAGAGAAAGAAGCAGGCTCCCTGCTGAGCAAGGAGCCCGCTGTGGGACTCAATCCCAGGACACTGGGATCATGATCTGAGCCTAAGGCAGTGGCTTAACTGACTGAGCCACCCAGGCTTCCCCAAAACCATTTACTTTTATTGTTTTTCTGAACACCTATATTTTTTCTATCCTTTTATTGTCTGTTTGAACTTATTTTCTACCTGTGGTCTCATTCTGTTGTTTTGGTTTTTTTTAAATATTTTATTTATTTGTTTGACAGAGATCAATCACCAGTAGGCAGAGAGAGAGAGAGGAGGAAGCAGGCTCCCCTCTGAGCAGAGAGCCCAATGCGGGGCTTGATCCCAGGACTCTGAGATCAAGACCTGAGCTGAAGGCAGAGGCTTTAACCTACTGAGCCACCCAGGTGCCCCGTGGGTTGTTTTTTTTTTTTATGGAATTTTTTTTAAAAATAATGACTCTTTTGTGGTAAAATATATGTAACACAAAATTTACCATTTTAGCTATTTTTAAGTACAGTTTAGAAGCATTAAGAACATTCCCATTGTTGTCCAGCCCTCACCACCCTCTGTCTTTAGAACTTTTTCATCTTCCCAAACTGAAACTCTGTCTCCATTAAACACTGACTCCCCCTTCTCCCCAACCAAAGTTCCTGGTAACTACTGTTTTACTTTCTGCCTCTATGAATTTGACTATTCTAGGCACTTCATAGAAATTCATTCTTGTTTTTTAAAGGAGGCAACACCTCGGGACGCCTGGGTGGCTCAGTTGGTTAAGCAGCTGCCTTCGGCGCCGGTCATGATCCCAGCGTCCTGGGATCGAGTCCCACATCTGGCTCCTTGCTCGGCAGGGAGCCTGCTTCTCCCTCTGCCTCTGCCTGCCACTCTGTCTGCCTGTGCTCGCTCTCTCGCGCGCGCTCTCTCTCTCTCTGACAAATAAATAAACAAAATCTTAAAAAAAAAAAAAGGAGGCAATACCTCTGATTTTAAATGATCCCCCAAACAACAATAACCTTATTATAGCTATATTAATTCAATGATGATATTCAAAATATTTAATGGCTGACACAGCAGGGGCTCAGGGCAACTAGAACAAAGGTCAGTGCAGTCAGAGTGGATGGATGATGGTTGCATGAAACAGCAGACCCTGACCAGTGCTTTGGCCTTTGAGGTATTTTATTTTATTTTATTTTATTTTATTTTATTTTATTTTATTTTATTTTACCTTATTACTTTTAGAGAGAGAGAAAGAGAGATCACAGGTGCAGGGTGGCAGAGGGAGAGAGAGAGAGAGAGAGAGAGAGAAAATCTTAAGCAGGCTCCATGCTCAGCGTCATGACCCTGAGATTGTGACCTGAGCCGAAATCAAGAGTCTGGTACTTAACCAACTGAACCACCCAGGCGCCCTGAGGTTATCTTACTGGCTGGACAAAAATCACCTCAATTTTCTACAAGGCACTATTTAACTTTCTTGAGTCTAGGCTCTAATCAACAGTAATAGTAAATGAAACATTATATTTCCTAGAGAATCGGACTTGTTAGGTAGTCTTGTTAGATAATGCCCTGGTATAATATCAAAAGGGCACACAGTACTTTCTGTTTCATTTGTAAGTTTTGGATACTTTCTCTTTACAGTGATGTGCAGAGAACATGTCTTCTCAAATCTCCCCACTATCCTTTGGAAGACATGTTTAGGTTGATGGAAAATTCTTCCTGCCCAGAATGAGGTCCAACAAGTTGGGGGAAAACTTTAGTGGAGGCTCACTGAGTTTTTTGTACCCCCAATAAGGTTATCCCGAAACTCTGGCATAATGACCTTAGATAGTTACAAATTCTGTCTTTAACAAGTCACGACATCTAGTGGTTTTTATTTTTAAATCTATTCAACAGACAGAGATCACAAGTAGGCAGGGAGGCAAGCAGAGAGGGAGAGGGAAGCAGGCTTCCTGCTGAGCAGAGAGCCTGACACGGAGCTTGATCCCAGGATCCTGAGATCATGACCTGAACCGAAGACAGAGGCTCAACCCACTAAGCCACCTAGGCGCCCCACAACATCTAGTTCTAACATTTGGGTTCCAGGCACAATTTCTTACTGTGTCACCAGTGCCATAGGAAAATTCCAAGAACAATACTGTGGACACCCACACATCCTTTGCTTAGACTCACTACCTGTTACCATTTGTAAGTCTCTGTCTTTTTCCCTTTCTCATCCTCCCACAGATACTGCAATTCTTTGTCTAGATCCCCTTCAGGGATGAAGAACTTATTCCCCCATACTTTTGAAGTGCCACTGGCATATAGCTTTTAGCCATTGTTCTTCTCTGGAAATTGTTTTGGTTGAAGAGACTGTGTAGCCCAAGGTCACACCTCCCCAGGGCCATCTGCAGGGAGGCCTGGACTCCTTCCTATCCCAGGATAACTCAGAAGGGCCCTTCCAGCTTTAGTTCCCTAAGGGTTCATGTTGTTGAGACCGCATAGCCGCCGCAACTTTCTCTCTGCCCATTTCTGCTTTATATTTTTCTCTTCCTATTCCCTTCTATAGGTATTGATCCCAAGAGCACTACCTAATAAAATTCCTGCATACTGTTTTCCTATTTCACTCGTCTTCCTAGGAACCTCAAACTGTTTGATGACAGAGGTCGCTTAGGAGTGCTGAAACTAGTATCAGTTTTAGTGACTCATTCCAGAATTTTATCCACATGACAGCAAACAAGTACTTTCTCATGTTAGATTTAAACTCTCCTGTTTCAACAGTCTCGAAGATAATTGAAAAAAGTAAAACACATGGGCACCTGGGAGGCTCAGTCCTGAAGCCTCTGCCTTCGGCTCAGGTTGTGATCCCAGGGTCCTGGGATCAAACCCTGCATCGGGCTCCCTGCTCAGTGGGAAGTCTGCTTCTCCCTCTCCCACTCCCCCTGCTTGTATTCTCTCTCTCACTCTCTCTCTCTCTCTCTGCCAAATAAATAAATAAATCTTGAAAAAAAAAAAGACACAGAATGTTGTACATCATGTGCTTCCATTTGTGAAAAAAGGAGAATAACATATGTATGATTATATGTACACAGAACATCTTTATAAGGTTGCCTCTGGGAGAGATCAGGTGTCTGGGGATGGGAAGCTTACTTTTATTTTACTATAAACTCTTCAATACTGTTCTAATTTCTACCATGCACTCTATGACTCTTTTTTTAAGGCTGGAAACAAAATAAGACATAATGGTAACAGTTGCTAGTTTGGGGTAGAAGAAATATAGTTTTGTTGTATTGGTTGCAATTTTCTGTAGTTTTAAAAATTAAAATTTCTAAAACCAACCTCATCTGTTTATTTTTCCTTGTGGCCAGAGAGACCAGCCCACTTACTGAAATACTTCACTTACTTGTAAGGTGTAATCAAGGAATTCCTTAGCCTTTTCTTCTACAAGTTAACAACCTGAATTAATTTAAACTTTCATTGCAGTAATTTATTATCTGTTGATTTTAATGATCATCTTTATCCTAAGTGCATTCCCTGCATTATTTTCAACCCTAAGTGCATTCACTGCATTATTTTCAAAGTATAATTATCAAAACCAGATATAATGCTTGTTTACTAAAGATCTAAATAATGTAGAGGACAGAGCTGATTTTTTATTAATGGCCTAACCTTGCAGAATCATGTTCAACTAACGCTCCATGATATTTTTATTCAATGTGGGCATAATCTGAAATTCTGACTGATCTGTTGGAATTTTTTAAAGTTTTATTTAAGTAGCCTCTACATCCCGTGTGGTGATGCTTGACCTCATGACCCTGAGACCAAGAGTCACATGCTATCCCAACTAAGCCAGAGAGGCACCCCTAATCTGTTGCGATGTTTTTGAGTAAGAAAGCAAATGAGGTCCATGAAACTGTAAGCTTACCACACAAGGCAGAGCAATTGAGAATATATCCTTTCTGTGGGCACGAAGAGGCATAAGAAGAGAGAAGTGGCTGAGGCAGGTGTGCACATTGCCTTCAAAACTCATCATCACACTGGTCAGGCCGCACCCTGTGGTGCAGAAAGATGAGGGTAGGGAGAATAATAGTTTCTACCTCTGAGAGTTGCTATGGGGATTAAATGTATTAATACACTGCAAATATTAACACATGTTAAGTTATTTTTATATTTAATATATATTCCATAATTATAAAACATAACATAATAAGTATGTTAAGTTATATTAGAATGAGATAAATTATATTAAATAAAATTAAATAGATTAAATACTAATGTGTTTAATATTAATTAAATAGACGGATACAGTCAAAGTTCTTAAAAGAGAGCTATGCATATGGTATATGTTTGATTAATGTTAGATGGATTTACTTCTTTCTGTATCTCCAGTACTTAGCACTGTGCCTACCACTAATTAGATGTGTAGTCAATGTATGTTCACTCATTCATTCAGTCATATGTCCAGTCAGTTATTGACCTGGTAGGGACATATTGCTTCGGATTCCCCCACTCTAATTTCTATGGAAAGGATCTTCCCAGCACACTTGGCCTCTTCCCACACTCTTCATTCTGACCCATGGAGGTGGCTTATGTGGATGGCAAATTTGGGAAAGGTTCTTGAGGGTGGTGGTGGGGCATAGTCTGCCCTCCTTCTTCCTCTCTTCTCTTGGATTCATATTCTGTTCTTCCTCCAGGAGGTAAGTTCTGAGAGGGGCTTTCCCATGGGCATGTGTGTACAGCAAAGACTAGGGGAGTGAGGCTGCCTGATTTGGGGTTTTGTGCTGAGGATACCGATGTTGCTGCACACCTAAACCACATTTTTCAACCACTCTATTGATCATAAAACTGATATTTTGATCTCCATCTGATTGTTCCCTCCATATCTTGTCTCTCAACTGGCTCTCAACCCAGGCAAGGAAAAAAGAAGTCTCACTTATGAGTACCTCTCTTCGAGTTCCAATATAATTTAAAAAATATTTTTGGGGTAAGTGATGGGGAAGAGACAGTCAAGCACTGCAGGATGCCTGGTGGTTCAGTTCTGAAGCCTCTGCCTTCGGCTCAGGTCATGATCTCAGGGTCCTGGGATTGAGCCCCGCATTGGGCTCCCTGCTCAGCAGGAAGCCTGCTTCTCCCTCTCCCATTCTCCCTGCTTGTGTTCCCTCTCTCGCTGTCTCTCTCTGTCAAATAAATAAATAAAATCTTAAAAAAAAAAAAAAAGAAAAGAGTCAAGATCTGAAGCATGAATCCAAGTAAACTTCAAGATGGGGTTAGGATTCCCAAGTTGAAGGATAAAGGCCCTGTGGTAGGGGAGACATACAGAGAAGAGAACTGAAAAGAAGGTTAGGGAACTAGTTGGAGAGAATGAAGGGGAATATAGGTCAAATGAGGGCTGATTTAAGTCGGCAGGGACACATGTATCCTCAGAGCAGTGGAACCCTTTGAGAGCCATCTGAGAACCTTGCATTCCGAAGGATCTCTTTGGCTGCTCTGTGGAAAATGGATTGTAAGAGACAAAAAGGGCTGGTCAGCAGGAGTCAAATCCAGAGGATTTTTGCTCTCTGCAAGGATTGGAATGATGAGAATAGAAAAGAAGAGGGCAGATCTGAATGATATTTAGGAGGCAAACTTGTCAAAACTTGGTGCTGGACTGGATATGGGCAATGAAAGAGATGGAAGTGTCAAAATAACGCCTGGATTTTCAGCTTGTATAACCACGTGAGTGATGGGAAATGCCATCCCAAGATATCAGGGCAAAGGACGATCAGATTTTAAGAGAGAGAATATGAAATCAGTTTTGACATGTTGAGTCTGTGGTGCCTTTGACACATCCAAGGAGAGATGTTAAGAAGGTGGTGAATATATGGATTTGGAGTCCAGAGGAGAGAGTGGGGCTGCAACTATGCAATCATGAGTCACTGTGCTATATTTATACACCCTCTCTCTTCCTTCTCCTCTCTCTCCTCAACCCATCTCTCACTTTCGCTATGTAGTAATTAAAGTAATATATATATATACAGTAATTAAATGGACTCTTCCTGTCTTCCTCTTTCCCTCCCTCCTGCCTTTCCTCCTACATATGTAGTAATTAATACATATATAGTAATTGAGTTAAAATTATATGTAGCAATTAAAAATAGTGTGTAGTGAGATCACCTAGGGAGAAAGTGTAGCTTGGATGGAGAAGAGAAGGTTGCTCAACACTCAGCCATGACCTCCAACAAATAGAGGTTAGACAGAGGGGTAGGAACCCACAAAACAGACTGAGAAAGCAGCCATAGAGTTGGGAAGGAAAGCAGGAGAGTGTGGAGTCAAGGAAGAGTCCAAAGAGAATGTTTGGACACTTCAAACATTGAAATGTTTGTGTAGGTCTTCAGTTCAGTGCAGTTCAGAGCCTTCACTGAGGCTCTACAACACATGGCTATGCATGATTTATCCTAATCTTTATCCCTTTTTATCCAGATTCTCAGAGGATGCTTTAACTTTTGCTCACTACGTATGCTGGAAAATACCTTGCCTCTCACATTCTGTGGCTCAATATTCACTGAACACCAGCTCTGCCAAAATACCCTGGGGTGAAAGCCTGAGGCTCATAGGCAGGGCTTCTCAGGGCCAAATAATGGGTGGAAAACAACCAAGCTCCAAGGCTGGAAACTCAATGGGCTACACCAAATGAACAGGATGTGAATGGAGAGAGAAAATGGTTTATAAATATTTTCTGTTATACATGTAAAAGTTTGAATTTTCTGGGGTAATCTTGCCCCAAATGCTACAATACTTAGAGCCCTTGAGCACTTGCCCTCTGCATACAACCCAGGACAGCAGGATGACATCCTTAGGTAAAGACATGTAACAAGGAGGCTGTGTCAGGGAGTGACAGAGGTCTGGAGTGAGTGGGCAGGTGGAACGTCATCATTTACCTCTTTTCAATATGTCAGGATGATGCTTGCTGGGAATATGAATAAGAACTGGGCCTGAAGCCTCTTTCTTCCTTTTGCTCTTTTTTTTTGACCCAAGGATTTTTGCTCTTTCTGGGGGATGGTAAAAGTGTCAGCCATCAACCTTCTCTTCTGTATATATATGTGGTCATTAAAGCAAGAATTATAAAAGTAGATGGTACAATTAGTCATACGCTTCCTGAAAGCTGGAACCTTGTTTCGTTCACTGTTACAACCACAATGCCTGGTACAGAGTAGGGACTTAGTGAGCAACTTGTCTGTGAATGAGTGGATGGATGGCTGAATGAGGGGGTAAGTGAGAGATCATTTTACCAGTTATTATACAAGCAGGGAAATATGTTATCATCTGAAACAGGCCACAGAAACCGGCCCTCTGGCAAGAACACAAATGTGATGGCATGAAACACCCAGTAAAGCTTGCTGGATCCTCTCCGTTCTGCCTCCTCTTGGCCCAAGCTGTGCAAATGGCAGGGCTGGATTAGCACCTCCATGATGTCACACTGACTCATGAGAAGGAAGATCACCAAACCACAGAAAAGGAAGATCCAGTACAAACTTTGCATTCAGTGGATTTTCAGTAAACTTTTTTGACTCTCTCATAACTATCTGAATGCTCTCAGTGTGTTCAAATCTACAGGGGCTGATGTTTTGCCTCCTGGGACAGATCATGGATCAGTTAAGGTCACTGCCATACTGCTTTGCTCGTGGCGGCTCCCAAGGACTAATACATTCCTGAAAACTGGAAAAAGTCCAACCTCATGTCTTTCTGAATGAGGGATGAAAGGAATGACCTTGGAAATTATTAAGCTAGCAGCAGTATCCTGAAAAGTAGTACAATAAATCAGCAAAATATCAATTTAGAAATGGTGAGAAGAGAATCAAGCATAAGGTATGGTTTTACAATAAATGATCCTGTCTGAGTCACCTAATTTCCTTCTAGGCACAGGGATAAGCCTGGTTGAAGGAGAGGGAACAATAAATTAAACAATTTTTTAACCTATCAAAAAATTTCATTTGTCTTGCATAACAACATAAAATGAAGAAACCATATGCAGGCAGATATGCTGGTAGGAGGATTAAACTCTGAGAAGAATCCTTGTCAACTGTATAACAAATGTGTTTCAAAGGGATTTCAAAGGATTCATGTAGATACTGGCTCTACATTCATTTATTGAAGACATAGTTATTGAACACTTACTATTTTCTAGGCATTGTTCTAGATGCGGGGGATGCAACATTGAACAAAACAGGTTAAAATTCTTGCCCCATAGAATAGGAAGTGTGGGGGTGAAGAGTTACAATTTTAGATAAAATCACTATTGGAAGACTTAAATAAAGTGTGAGAGAGAGTCATGCCGGTATTTGAGGACAAGCATTTCACATGGGAAATTTCATATATAATGCCCTGAGGCAGAAGCAAACTTAGTTTGTGGTTTTTTTGTTTTAAATATTTATTTATTTATTTATTTATTTATTTATTTATTTATTTGACAGACAGAAATCACAAGTAGGCAGAGAGGCAGGCAGAGAGAGAGAGGGGGAAGCAGGCTCCCCGCTGAGCAGAGAGCCTGATGTGGGGCTCGATCCCAGGACCCTGGGATCATGACCTGAGCCGAAGGCAGAGGCTCAACCCACTGAGCCACCCAGGCACCCCTAGTTTGTGTTTTGCACTGAGGCTACAGTGGAATGAATAGGAGCTGAAGTCAGAGAAGTATGAGGGGCCAGATCAGGACAATTTCATACTTTTAGCAATGGCTGGATGTTCAGTACTGGGTATTTGTATTTGTGGGGAACATTCCAACATGTAAGTCTAGGCAGGAGGCAGAATACTCTTAGCCCCAACCTGTAAAGTAGAAGGGGTCCTCTCCCCACTTCCTGGTCACGGATGGAGCAAGCAGGGGCGCCTGGGTGGCTCAGTTGGTTAAGCGACTGACTTTGGCTCAGGTCCTGATCCTGGAGTCCTGGGACTGAGTCCAGCATTGGGCTCCCTGCTTGGCAGGGAGTCTGCTTCTCCCTCTGACCCTCTTTCCCTCTCATGTTCTCTCTCTCTCAAATAAAGAAGTAAAATCTTAAAAAAAAAAAAAAAGGATGGAGTAAGTAGAATTGGACAACTCGTTTTTCCTGTGCAGGACTTGGAACCGTAAGGGAAAGAATGAAAGCCTCACGCCCAGGCCCAGTGGCACTGAGAGTCCCACAGCCTAATGTGTCCAATGTTAGCACTAGTGCCCCAAACAGAGTGTCTTTGTGGGGCCACTATGGGTATACCTTCCTGCCAGCCTTCCTTAGGTTTTGTCCCTGTTCTGTATCTAGTTCTCCAACCTTTCTCTCTTCTGTAAACAACTTGATACGCCAATGAAAATTCCCTTTCTGCTTAAGTGAACCAGAAGTGCTTCTTGTGCCTTGGAACTGAACATAATGACTAATACACATGGAACTCAGGATTATAATTCAGAACATCCACTCAAGCTAAAGTGCTGATTAATAAAAAGCAGACAGACATACAGGGAGAAAGAAAACTAGGAGTAGATTAATTACTACTGCCCAGAAATGAGACGTATAGTGGATTATCAGCTAACACAGAAACTCTATAGTGTGTGGTAGCTCATGTTTCCAAGGATGCTGCAGTGGTACTCCCATCCTACATGCTCTTTTGCATTGTGATCTTGCCACTCCCCTCATATTTGGGGGGAAGTGGAGTATGTTTCCTCTCTTCTTTTTTTGGGTAAAGAATTTATTATTTTAGAGAGAGAGAGCATGAACTGGGCACAGAAGGAGAGGGAAAGAATCAAGCAAACTCCCCACTGAGCATGGAACCCCATGCAGGCTTGACCTCACAACCCTGAGATCATGACCTAAGCTGAAATCAAGGGTTGGATGTCCAACAAACTGAACCACCCATGTACCCCTATTTCCTCTCCTCTTTAATCTGTGCTGGTTCTGGCACCTGTTTTGACCAATAAAATGTGACAGAAGTGATGCATAATTTCCAAATCTGTGTCTCCATCTTGGAAGCCACATAAGAAGTTCCATCATTGCTGGATGGAGGAGAGACACCTGAAGATATCTTGAACAATCCAGCCCCGGTCAAACTCTGAGCTGAATGCAGCCATATCAGTGAGCCTAGGAACTGTCATATGAAACAGAAGGACCACCCAGCTAAGCCCAGCCCAAATTCCTGAACCACAGAATCATGAGCAAATAAAACGGCTGCTGTTTAAAGCTGCTAAATTTGGGGGTGGTTTGTTACACAGCAATAGATAACTGAAACATACAAATATTGTCATAATAGAGATTTTTAATTAAGGACCAAATTGCATGTGGTTTCAGTCAGGAGGTTTACAAACACAAGTGCATGTGTATGAGATCTCTGCCCACCTGGGCCTTACTCTGTAGTAGATATAACTCTCCCAAACAAAAGTAAGAAATTCAGATAATGCAAGAAAACTGTGGAAGCAAGATATGAAAAGTTATTACTGTATTTAGATTAAACATAGGATAAAACAAGAATATGTGTGTGTGTCTGTGTGTGTTGGGGAAAGGTCAGGGAAATGTCTAAGAAAATTGAAGAAGAAAGAAGAAAAGGGAGAACAGTCCACAGAAGAGCTCATCTTTCTCTCAGGACCATATTTGAACCCAAGAAGCACTGGAAATAAACGTATTAAATTGACCATTTTCGGGGCACCTGGGTGGCTCAGTCGGTTAAGTATCTGCCTTCGGCTCAGGTCATGGTCTCAGGCTCCTGGGATGGAGCCCCGGGTCAGGCTTTCCACTTAGTGGGGAGCTTCCCCTTCCCTCTCTCTGCCTGCTTCTCTGCCTAATTGTGATCTCTGTCTGCCAAATAATAAATAAAATCTTAAAAAAAAAATAAATTGACCCTCTTCAACTGTTTATCACACAAACTTTTCATCTACCATTCTGTCCTTCAGTGTAGAGACATGATTTTGCTAGTTTTACTGACTGATGCATCCCCAAGTGACTGGAACTGGGCCTGCTTGGTAACTGCTCATTGGAAACTTGTGGCAGGAAATAAACAAACACACATGGAAATAACAATATCATCTAAAATTTTTACCTAATAAATATCAGAAATATAACAGAGTAGTTCATCTGCATTGGGGGTTCCAAACAGATGACTGGTGAGATGGGAAGAGGTAGAGTGAGCCGGAGAGAGTTCCAGAAATCTGCAAAATAGATATGATTCCATTACCAGAAACTCAGGGTTATGAAGGCTAAAGTTCAAAACAAAGCCAGGGTTTGTGAAAACTCTCCAGAACAAGGCTGTAAACCTATATTCTTCAGCACTAGTTCCTTCTAATTTAGGCCTGTAATTTTATCTCTGTCTTTTTCTTAGGGTTTATGTTCTTAAATCAGATCTTCCAACTGGAAAGGATAAAATATACATGTAGAGATAAAGGAGAAAGAGCAGTTTGCTCCTCTAAGGGAGTTAGATCTCTAGGCCCCACAAACAAGGCCTGGTGGAGGTTGGTGTGGCCTTGTGGAGTGAGCTCAGTTGGTTCTGCTTCAGAGGGCCGAGAGGGCCATCCTTCCTGAAGGGAGATAGATCTGGTCTTACAGGTTTGGTCTTAATCCCAGACATTATTTAGGCTGAGTAGCTTTATAAGACCCCACTCATAATTCTCCCACCCCCGGAGGAAATCAGCTCCTACCAGCCTTTGGCAGGTTCTAGTCTCGTTCTGTTGGCCCTTCCCAACCCACCACCACCCTCCAGCCCACATAGCACCTGGCACGCCTCAGGGCTCTCCTCATTAGGCAACCTTGACAACCAGCTTCAAGAAGGGCAGCTGGAGGCAATCTCCCTTTGACCAAATGGAGCACCAGCTTCTATAGCAGCAGGTACATGCAGGGTTACCATAGAGAATCCCACACAGAATTCTGTTCTGTACTGGGGAGCAGTCAGAAAACCCTCAACTGACCTCTTAGCCTCTGGAATGAGCAGGGTCTTGACACCAATGCTTATGCCTTCTTCCAGAGGCCTTTGGTGCTCTGGAGGATGAGTCCTTCCCCATTTTTGTAAACCTCTGCTGAATACAACGCATTAGCTTACTGAATCATATTGAAGTATTACTGATCATCAAAAGTACCAGAACGATTGAGCTTTTCCCCAAGGGGAGCCCTGAATGCTGCTTTGTCCAAATGACCTTGGCAAAACCTGCAAAGCTTACACATACCCTGCCTACTCTATTGAAATGAACTCATACTCTGCTATATCGTCCAACATTCTTATGGATAAATGCCCAGAAGTGAACTCATAAAGTTAAATAACTTTTTCAGGTCATTGATCTATGGTCTAACCTTAGTTTATCCTTTAGCAAATGTCACACATTAGCTGGCCCACAGATTAAACATTTTTTGAAGGGAAGTATAAAGACAAAATGTTAAAAGAATTATACATCAAATCATACGGCATCATATCAAGATTAAATGCACATCATTTCAAGCACTGTTTGCAAAAAAGCCTAGAAGCAACTCAAAAGTCTATCAATGAAGCTTTGATTAAAGATACTATGATACATGCACATGCTAGAATACGAAGCAGATTTACAAAAGAAAGAGGAGGCAAGGACTGAACATGTAAGAAAGGTTTCCAAAACATGGTAAGTAAAAAAGCAAAACTGTTCAAAGAAATATGTCATGCTTTAGTAAAGAAGAGCAAAATATAAAAATGTATATTTGTAATTTGCTTGCAGGTACACTAAACAACTCAGGAACCAAGTATATGTTAAGAAAGGAACATACATGGAGTATATGAACTGGGTTCATGGAGATGTGGGCTATGGTGGAGGGAGACATTTCACTGTGTAACTTTTTATGCATTTTGGTTTTGACCCATGACAACGTATCACCTATTTGGAAAACTAAATTTAAAAAAATTCAGTATGTCTAACAGCAAAACTTCAGTACTTCAGGTCCTATACATTGGGAATGTGTGCTGAGCTGAACATGTGAAAGTCAGGGGTGATGAAATGATCTCTTCATTCTTGGGAAGTTGGGGTTGTTGAGACCCTGGAAGGGAAACAAGATTCTTTTTCCAAGGTCCCTACAGGAATTTCAGGTCCCTACAGGAATTTCAGTTCACGTGCAAGTTTTTAACAAAAGCCTAAAACTATTGGAGGCTTATGCATTCAACAAACATATGTTAAGGACGTACTGTGGGGATACAGATGTTAATAATTGTCGATTCTGGTCCTTAAAAGAATCACAATCCAGCAGTCAGGGGGCAGGTAGGAAAGTAGGGTGATGTAGGCAGGTAGGTACAATGTGATGGGGGTGTAGAGGAGTGCCCACTCCAGGCCAGGAAGGTGTGTATGTACATGGGCAGGTAGGGTAGGACTTGGATGTAGATGTCAGGGAAAGAGGATAGAGGTGAAAGACTTCCAGGAGTTAAATGAGAAGGAAGAAGGGAGGCGATCCAGAGAGAGGGCTTGTGATGTACAGGGTCAGAGTCACCTTCCTCCCAGCTTGTAGGGTGGGGAAGGAGAATGGGGGAGGAAATGACAATGATGAAGCCAGACAGAAGAGAGAGACAAGATTATGATAGCCCTTGGATGCCAGGCTAAGGATTCAAATTTTGACCTTAAGGTTAAGGAGATTTCGTTTTTAGTTTTGAGTTGTGGACAGAGGTGAATCTGGAGATGCCACGAAGTTCAAGGTACCACTGAGGAGAGAGATGCTATAATCTGCATGGGGATTCTTGCTTGGGATTGTTACTGATTGCCCTAAAATACACAACTGCTTACTTGTTTTGGGCAATATGTACAGTATTTGTTACTATTACTTTTGAGAGTGAAGACGAAGCAAGATTGTCTCAGTCAGAGTGTTAACAGCAAACAGATGGACCACTCAAAGCGAGATGATTCTAAGAGGATTTATTTACAGACGGACAACCCCAAGGTGGGGGCCTGGAGTCATTGCGAAGAATGCTGGAGTCACGTGGGTCTCAGTAACAGCCTGGCTGCCGACACGTGCCTTGGTCTGTGATAGACTGTCTGCATCCCCCCAACCCCCAAATTCATGTATTGAAGCTCTAATCCCTAATGTGATGGTATTAGGAGGACGTGGGAGGTAATTGGGTTTAGATAAGGTCATGCAGGGGTTGTCATGATGAGATCAGTGCGCTTATGAGAAGGAACCAAAGAACGTTCTCACCCTCATTCTCTCTCTCTCCTTCTTCCCCTCTCTCTAAGGACATAGCAGGAAGGCAGCCATCTGCAGGCCGGGAAGAGGGCTTTCCCAGGAACCTGACCACACTGGCACCCTGATCTCGCACTTCCCAGCCTCCAGCACCGTGAGAAAGAAACTTCTGCTGTGTAAGCACCCAGTCTATGGTATTTTGTCAGGGCACCCAGGCTGAGACAAAGGCGCACCGGCAAGGGCAGGGAACTGCTCTTTTAATCCGGAAGGACTGAGACCCTCCTGGAAACCGGCCAGATTAAGAGGAGCCGTGAACTCCTGTGCGGACCTCACAGGGAGTGAGTCAGCACAGAAAGTACTCTGACCTCCTCCTCCTCCCTCCCTGTCATCACCACACACTCAGAGGCCTGAGAGGCCCACAGTGTAGGTCAGTCTTCATGGGCTAAAAGCAGGATACAGAAGGATGGAGGCTGAGTCTAAAGGGGCAAATGACAGAGGCCCAGCACAAACATTATAATTAGATTTCCCTCCACTTACCCTTTTTTGGTGTGTCTCCTCCCTCCTCAAAAAAGTAAAAGAGAAGAATTTAGCTATGAGTTAAGAAAGGCTAACTGTTCTAAAAACGTATGATGGCTCAAATACCTTATTACCGCTTATTCCTTGCTCACGTAACAGTGCTCGGGACTCCCCACTGGTCGTGGGGTGCCTCCTCCGGCACTGGAGCTGACAGAGGCTCCACTGTCTTTAACTGGTGGCAAGCTTGCCTCGGGGGTCGTCTGCCTTCCAGACAGCTGCAAGGGGCAAAGGGCAAGACGGGTCAAGCCTGTGAGGTTTTGATGGGCCAGGCCTGGCAGTGGCACACAAGACTTCAGCTGGGACTCAGTCACATGGCTGCTCCTCTCTGCAAGGAGGGCTGGGGCACATGGACACCCACGTGCCCAAGAAGAGAGCTAAGAAGAGAGAGGTAAGAAGCAGCCAGCACTTCGGCCATAGCACGGAAATAATGCCCTTTGGCAAAAATTGGTTTGCACGAACAGGTTAACCTTTTGATAGAACCATACTACTCCAAATAGATTTATGAAGCATTTGCCCAGCTCTTAACATGAAATTTTGCAAAGGGTAGTGCATTGCATGAACTAAATCACTAAAGACCTGAATTAGCCAGGAATGTCACACTTAAAAAAAAAAGATTTTATAAAGATTTTATTTATTTATTTAACAGAGAGAGAGAGCACACAAGCAGGGGGAGCTGCAGAAGGAGAGGGAGAAGCAGACACCCCTCTGAGCAGGGAGCCTGATGTGCGGCTTGATCCCACCACCCTGGGATCATGATCTGAGCTGAAACCAGATGCTTAACCGACTGAGCCACCTAGGTGTCCCAAGAATGTCACATTTTAATTTCAGAATTTATAGCTTCTTTATTTTACTTTCCTTACAGGAAAACCTCTCTGCTTCCAATTTATACCCCTTTTTGGATGGTGTCATCCTCTTTCAACATTGGTGAATGAGCCCAATCGGGTTTTTGAAAGTTGCTAAGAGCACATTGGGAACATATGCTGCCAAGAATCAAAGAAGTTGATCATGAAAGAGGGAAGAACGATTCTGTTTAACAGGCTGGTATTATAGTCATACTATTATAGTCCGTCATGGACTCCTTAACAAAATTGGTCATCTACAGGACTTTTAAGCTGTCTTCTTGAAGCTCCCCAGTGTTCCCCTGCATGGCAATCCACTCCTCTCTTGTGGGCTACTGTGTGCTATTTTGTGTGTCCATCACGGTGAATTATACATCCTCAGTTACAAGTCTGTCACTGTCTTGAGAGTAGATTGCCTGCCTTGTTGCTTTTATCCTCAGCCTCGAGTGCATCCTGGGGCACAAGCAGGCAATACATTGGAATGAAAGAGAGAATAAATGACGGGCGCCTGGGTGGCTCAGTGGGTCATGATCGATCCTGGGATCGAGCCCCGCATTGGGCTCTCTGCTCAGCAGGGAGTCTGCTTCCCCCTCTCTCTGCCTGTCTCTCTACTTGTGATCTCTCTCTGTCAAATAAATAAATAAAATCTTTAAAAAAAAAAAGAGATTGCAGCTTCTATTCTGGGTGCCCATTTTCTCTCATATCACTCTCCCTAGGGGAAGCCAGCTGCCAGGAGAGACGCTTTGTGCTCTATAGAGAAGCCCATGTGGCAAGGAGCTGAGGAACTGGCCAGTGTCTGGCCAGCATCCAGAAAGGAACTGAGGTCCTCAGTCCAAAAATCCGTGAGGATCTGTGGCCTGCCAACAGCCCTGTGAGTGAGCTGAGAAGGGGACCGTCCCCTAGCTGAGTCTTCAGATGAGACCGCAGCCACAGCTACAAGCTTCACTCCTCCCAGAGGGCAATCGGAACCACCCAGCTAAGCCACTCCCAGCTTTCTACCCTCAAAAACCACGAGAAATAATAAAGCTTTGTAATTTAGAGCCATCAAGTGTATTTTATGAAGCAATGTATAATTATTTGGGCCCCGAGGCTGCCGCTTGCCTGCCAAGTTGGAGAAACAGCAAGGAACCTAAGGTGGTGAAACAAAGCCAGCAGCAGTGGGCACGGTAGGTAATGAGGTCAGAGAGCAAATGAGGGACCAGATCTCGGAGAGTCCCCTGAGCAGCAGGAGCGACTCTGGCTGCTAATCTGAAGGAGGGGAGGATCCAGATTGCAGACTTTTGAGTAGAGGGGTAACATGATAAAGGATGGACCAGATGGGACAGATGTTTGGGGATTGTGGAATGTGGGAGACCGGTGGGGGGGGGGGGCTGCTGTCCCAGGAGACTGCCTGCGTTAGAGGAGTGGTGATGGTGCTGAGGGCTGACCCGGCTCCAGTAGGCTCTGATGTGGGAGCCCCTCACAGAGGAAAGAATGGCACATTTCTAAAGAGGCGGGCCTGTATGTGAGAATTAGGATAATTCCATGAAGCTTCAGGGGAAAAGATGAAGAGATAAAATTGGTTCCCAAAGCACCTGGCAGCTAGCTCTCTTCTCTGACCTTTGGGCTTTTTAGAGAGTCTCTAGTCCTCACCTGTTTCTTCATGTTCTTTTTCCTCTTCCCCTTTCTACCTATTAAAATCTCCTCCAAGGGAAGAATCTACGCAACTGGTTCCCAGTGAGGTATAAATAATTGATGAGATAAAAATCAATAGTATTTGTTTATACTAGCAATAAGCGACAAGAAAATACATGTTAGAAGAATAGGCTATCTTTCACACTAGCAACAAAAACTACAAGAGACTCTATACTTTGAGCTCTATAAGGAAAAATTTTAAACTGTGCTAGACATAAAAGGGAGTGCCTGGCTGTCTCAGACAGTGGAGAGTATGACTCTTGATCTCAGGGTTGTGAGTTCAAGCCCCACATTGGGTGTTGAGATTACTTAAAAATACAATCTTTTGTTTTAAAAGGAGGACATAAAAGATCTGAATAAATGGGGAAGTACTCCATGCTCACGAACTGAATAGCTTTATATTATGAAAATGAAGATTCTCTCCAGGTTAATCTATAGGCTTGCACCCTGAGTCTCTTCCTCTCTGGGCTCAGACCGAGTTTGCGGCAGACATGGCTAAACACACCAAGGAGGTTGGAATTGTGGGTAAATAGGAGACCTGTTATGGTGCTTCAGGAAAATGGTGAAGAAGATTGAAATAAGCCAGCACTCCAAGTACACTTGCTCCTTCTGTGGCAAAACCAAGATGAAAAAATGAGCTGCAGGGATCAGGTATTGTGGCTCCCACATGAAAACAACCGCCTGTGGCACCTGGTGATGTCATCTGACAGATCACAGCAAAGTCTGCCACCAGAAGACTGAAGGAGTGGAAAGACCAGTAGAAGTTCCACCATTTGAAACATTGCTAGCCTAAAATAAATGGGTTAATTTATGTAACAAAGTTACTTTGGCTTGTTGTTAAATTTATTAATTAGATCTTCCGATTTGTGTTGTATTAATTTTGCTTTCTCAAAAGACTTGGAAATTAAAAATCCTTCTAGATTAAAAAAACAAAACAAACCCCCCCCATTAGCCTATTATGTCAATCTTAGCAAGTTGGCAGGTTTTTGGTTTTGTTTTTTGAGAAATACTGAAAACTTGTAAAATGTATTTGGAAAAACAGTCCATGATTTAGCTAAGTTTCCTTTGAAAAAGAAAGCTATAGAGTTGATATTTAAGGCATACTACTAAGCCACGATCATTCAAACATGAAACGGCTTCAAGAACAGACAAAATGGATAATGGAACAGAATAACAGATGGCTCAGAGACAGAGCTGTGTTTAGAGTAGAACTTGGTCTCCACATATCAATGTGGGAAAGGATGCAGCTCAATGGGAAAACTGTGGGAAAGATTTTTACCAAATGGGAAAACTGGCTCTCTACATTGAGAAAAATAAAACCGAATCCCTACCTACTGCATAAACAGATGTTGGTTCCAAAAAGGTTAAACATCTATTTTCAAATCTATCATGAAGTTAACAGAAAATATATAAATCATTGCGACCTGTGTGTGGGGAAGGACTTCTTCCAATGCAAAAGCACAAGGAGATGGAAACATTTGCCTGACATACTGAGGTTGCCCTTTCTGCTCCTGCTGCCACCATGGAGTGCAGTGCCTCCCAGGTCACCTGTCCAGACGGTTTGTCTGGGCCGACTCAGTAGCTTTTCAGAGCGGTGCGCTCTGCCGATGGGGAAATTCACTCCCAGAGACTCAGGCAGCCCTTACCAAGCTCTCCTCTGAGACTGTGCAAATGGGATTCCATCTTTGTCACCTCCAGAAAACCTCTCAACACTACCCCTTTGCAGCTACCCAGGCTTGGTTGGGGAAATGCTTAGTTCCAAGCTCAGTCTCTAACCAATCCTCCTTTGGACTTACTTGAATCAACCTTCCATGCAGGTCCTCAAGTGCAAAAACTCTTTACTTTTCCCTGGGAGAAAAATAATAAGGACCCGCAACACACAACACATTAAGCGCATATAATACAATGAGTGATTTAAGGGGAAAAAAAAAAAAAAACACCTTGATGTAACATTTCCTTCTGCTCTCCATCATTAACAATAGGTTTTGAAAATTTATGGAAGTCTTTACTCCATCCGGGTCCCCATTTATTTATCTAGGGTGCCATTCTGATTTCACTTTTTATACTTAATGCATCCTAAGGGCCTTTGGAATTACTCTGAGGTTTGGAAATGAATACTGCTATGTTTAATGTCTGGTACTCACAAGTTGCAAGGGCACATATATTAAGTTGTTGGACAAGGAGAACCAAAACCCTGCTTTAAGCATCCCATAACCCCCAGTGCTGGCTGACTGACGAAGAGACAAATGTGGCAGGACGTGGTGCAAATGTGATGTTGTGGGATGCCCCCTGCTTCCTTGAGCATAACAATTATTATCAGGCTGAGCTTTCCCTGGACAATGCTGCTGTTCCATATTTTGAAGCTAATCATATTTTTGGATAGTTTAAAAATCCTCTTTTAACTATCTGAACTATTAGAGCTCATAAAAGTAATTGGCACTACTAGTCAGTTTTGAACATCCTCAAAAATAAGTGATTGTTATCGACTCAATGTAGAAATTACAAAAAAAAAAGCACCCAAATAATAAAAAGGCATGAGATAACTTCCACCAAACTAGGCACCATCTTTAATTCTGTATGAATTAGGAAGCTTTTGATCACAAGCAACAAGAAGTTTGACTCGGGCTGGCTTTAAAAATAAGGAAGTGTGCTAATTCATATAAAACTTAAAAAAAATTTTTTTTATTATCTTATTTATTTGACAGACAGAGATCACAAATAGGCAGAGAGGCAGGCAAAGAGAGAGATTGAGGAGGAAGCAGGCTCCTCACTGAGCAGAGAGCCCAATGTGGGGCTTGATCCCGGGACCCTGGGATCATGACCTGAGCTGAAGGCAGAGGCTTTAACCCACTGAGCCACCTGGGTGCCCCTGCTAATTCATATAATAGGAACTCCAAAGATGTGGCAGGCTCAACAATACCATCAATCACCCAGATTTTTTCTGCCTCTCATCACTGTTGCTCACACGATTCATCAGAAGCCTGGTTCCTCTAGTGTTTCTAATACGGCTCCCCACAGCAATTTTGGCTACATTATTTTGTTCATATCCACTAGATGAGAGAGCAGGTAAAAATCTTGATGGACCATCTTAGTTCATATGCCCCCATTTGGTTCAGTAGTTGTCACCAAAGGGATTGCCATGTGCTGTTTGGCTCAAACCTTGGTTCTCGAACCAAACTCTAATTTTGCCAGAGCAGGGAGGAGGAATTACTGAAACAGGTTTAGGTTAATCAGAGCACATTCCTTGAGCAAGAACAGAGGAGATAGAGTCATTTTCCCCTGAATCCCCTGGTCTCGCTAGTTTCACAGGTCTACAGATGGGGAGGAATAGTGCCTCAGGAGCTAGGTTTAATGAGCTGCACAGGAGGTACCTTGACCACACCTGGCCTGGTTTAGATATTGAAATTCCAGACTTCCAAGATATTGGATACCTCAAGGAAGTTGGGATTACGTTAGGAAGGAGAGGAAGGGGATTGGATGTGGAGTGGGCAACCCAAAGTGACAACTTCAAGGCCTGATCTACAGTAAAGAGGAAGGGCAGCTGGATGTAGTGTGGATCAATGATGGCTGGCGAACACACCAGAAAGGATGCCTGTAGGGGGATCTCAGACAAACCCTCCCTCACATGGTATGCCATGAGGGGGTAGTTCAACACTCCCTTGTAAGGAATGATGGGAACAGGGAACACCTGGGTCGCTCAGTCAGTTGTGCATCTGATTCTTGATTTTGGCTCAGGTTATGAACTCAGGTTGTGAGATCAAGCCCAGCATGGGGCTCCTCGGTCAATGCGGAGTCTGCTTGAGATTCTCTCCCTCTCCCTCTGCCCCTCCCCCATGTGCTCTCTCTCTAAAATTAATAATTTTTTAAAAGATTTTTTATTTATTTATTTGACACAGAGAGAGAGATTACAAGTAGGCAGAGAGGCAGGTGGGGGAGGGGGGGAAGCAGGCTCCCTGCTGAGCAGAGAGCCCGATGTGGGGCTTGATCCCAGGACCCTGAGATCATGACTTAAGCCGAAGGCAGAGGCTCAACCCACTGAGCCACCCAGGTGCCCCTAAAATTAATAAATCTTAAAAGAAGAAGAAGAAGGAGGAGGAGGAGGAGGAGGAGGAGGAGGAGAAAGAAACAGTGGGAATAGGACGCTTAGGCTGGCACTGAGAAGCAGCAGGAGAGGTGGAGTTAAATGAAGAAACACATACTCTTGCCATATTTACAGGAGGCTGTCAGTGAAGTAGGGAGGGTAGGGAAAAAATAACTATGAATTGTGAATAGCTCCACATTTGTTGATCGCTACTGACTGGGGAATAGAAAGGACTAAATCATCTCATACATGCACACACACACAATTTTGTGTTATAAGGAACCAGGAAGCATGTTTGCCAGCTGAGAGTACCAGTTTAGTTCCTCCTTCACCCAAGCCTCCTACAAATTGTTCTTCCAGGAATACTTGCCCCATGTCTGGCTCTGTCACTTATTGGCAGTAGGACCTTGGAAACTTGTTTAACCTCTCTGTACTTCATTTTGCTCTTATGTAAAATTAGGATAATAATAGTACCTACCCTCCTAGGGCTGTTGTAGGGCTAAATAGGTTTATATATGAAGCACATAGAAAAGCCCTTGAAACTTAGTAAGCACAGTGTGTGTGTGTGTATGTGTGTGTGTACCAATATATGTATGATATGGAAATTTTGAACAGACCTAAACCTGTGAATTGCTATGGACAATGACTCTTTTGTACCTCCCATTTTCTTCCTTTTTGAATAGGAGTATTTCTAGCCTTTGTCCTTTGCCAGTCCCACCACTGTCTGTTAGGTGCATGGGCAAGTGACAGGTCTCACTAGTTTCACATGTCTACAGATGGGGAGGAATAGTGCCTCAGGAGCTGGGTTTAATGAGCTGCACAGGAGGTGCCTTGACCACACCTGGCCCGGTTTAGATGATGAGATTCCAGACTTCCAAGTGATGCTGTAAGGGGATGAGACTTTTGGAGAACTTGAGAACAGGTGGGTGCATTTTGTTTGTGAGAGAGACATGAATCACTGGGGCCAGAGGGCAGACAGACTAGGATGGCCCCCAGCAAATAGCCCTATCCTAGTATTCACTCCCCTGTGTAATTCCCTTCCTCTGAGTGTGAGTGGGATGTGTGACTTGATTCTAACCAATAGAATGTGACATAGATGGTAGAATGTCACTTCTGTACATTAGAAAAGACTAGATAAGATGGTAACTTCCATCTTGCCAGCAGACTCTATTGACTCTCTCTTTGCTGGCTTTGCTGAAGTGAGCTGTCATATGGAGAGGCAAGGAACTCAGAGTGGCCTCCAGCAGATACCAGCAAGGAGCCAGGCCCCCAGTCTGACATTCTACAAGGAACTGAATCCTGCCAACAGCCATGTGAGCTTGGCAGCATGTCCTTCTCCAATCAAGCCTCAGATGAGACCTCTGCCCCAGCTGACCCTTTGCGGGTTTGTGAAAGGCCCTAACACAGAGGACCAATCTAACGTGGGCCTGGATTCCTGATTACAGAGTAATAAAGGGGTATTATTTTTTGTCCCTAAATTTAGGATGATTCATTATGCAGCAATAAATTAGTATACAAATTAACTTGAAAATTCAGGTTTTTGATAAAGGTAGCATTTCAGTGTAGTGAGGGGATGATTGGATTTTTCAGTAGTGTTGGAACAACTGGATAGCCATCTGGAGAAAGATACAGATGAAGCCTAGATCCCATCTCTACAATAAATTCTGCTGAATCACAAATTTAAAGGCTAAGGGCAAAATAATACATCTTATATAGAAAATATGGGGGGAAATTATCATAATTTCAGGGGAAATACTATCAAATGCTAAACTTTCTAGATGCTAGGAGTGAAGAGGTAACTTGAGCAGAAAACTAAGAAGAGTTCTGTATGAAATAAACATTGTACGTATGGGGAGAAGAAAAATGAACTGGAAAATAATTTTCCCTACATGTACATTGACAAAGAGCTATTTTCCTTAATACATAGAGTTCAATGAATCAGAACCAACAGTACAATAGAGAATGAGCAGAGAACATAGCCCACAGGACAGAAAATACCAGCGCATCTCAAACATGCATAAAGATTCTCAACCTCACTTGCAGTAAGAAACCGTATTTGATAATGGTAAGATGCCGTATTTGAACCTATCAAGTGGCAAAGGTAAGAAAGTTGGATAATCCTGTGCTGAGGAATAAGGGAAGCAGAAACACTCATGCATATGAATATAAACTGGTATAATCTCTATGAAGGACAATTTGACAAAATATCAAAATGTCATAATACAGGGGACCTGTATTATGTATTATGGCCCAGTAGGTGGAGTGACACTTGATGCTGGAGTTGTAAGTTCGAGCCCTGCATCAGGTATAGAGTTTAGTTAAAAATAAAATCTTAAAAAACCAATAACAAAATGTCAAAACATAACATAGCAATCCTGGCTCTAGAAATTTGACCTATATATAGACCTGCACATATATTCCAAGATATTCACTGGAGCACAGTCTGTATGGGCAACAAACCCTGGTTTGTTAACAGGGTACTGCTAAATATTTAGGGTGCTGTTAAATGAACAAATAAACAAGGGAGCTCTATTTGTACTGATATGAAACTGTTTCCAAGGTAGTTAAAAACAAAGAATGAAACATTGAGTAATGTATGCTATTTGCACAGAAATTTACATAGATCAGACATGTTGGTACATGCAAAGAACACTTCTGGAAAAATACACAGTGGAGAAGTAGGTGGCCAGGGTGGGGCAAAGTGAGAGACATGCAGTTCTTAATTTAAAAAAAAAAATATTTTGAATAAATATTATGAATGTATCCTCTATTCACAGTTATTAATAAAATAGTTTAAAAGAGGTAATGTTTTGACACCCAAGTGCTCTGTCCAGAATTTAAAAGGGAGTAGTCCTTTCTGTCCACGGGAGCCAGTGAATGCCCGCTCTGTTGGCAAAAAGGAGAGAACGCCCACTGCATTTCTTAAAATAGTGTATTGCAAAGCTCAGTGGGCTCAGCTTTTTATGACTGTTGGTTAGAAGACGGTCGGGGATCATTTTCCAAAAACCAACTCTCAGTCCTTTCTATTCCAGAAGGCCCCTCCCCCCCGCCCCGTGGAAATGTCTGGACAATGAGAATGTGGCTTAGAAGAGTTGGTGATTCCACATAAAGCAGGTGGGGAAGCTGCGGAGGAGCGGTCCCCACGCACCCTTTCCCTCATTGTTGTCTTTTCTCAATCCAGCCGGGGCTGCCGCTCCTCTTTCCCGGGTCCAGCCTTTGACACAAGCGCAGCTGCTTCAACTGACCATCCCCCTCCCTCCCTCCCCAAGTCTGGAACAGCACTTGCTGGCACCTCGGCAGCTGTGACTCATTGCAAATGCTTTGCATTCCGGGATGTTCTGCAGGGTTTGGGTCTCCCCTGTGGCTCCAAGCATTAGGCAAGTTGAAAGGGAGGAGAAAAGCCCCCCACCCCCACCCCCCTGCAGCTGCCAAAACGTTGCAGGAAAGAGGGGGAGATTGTTAGGAAAACTGGAGAGGTTTTGTGCCGGCAGGACCGCAGCCAGCTGTTTGGGCCTGCTGGTAACTTGAGTGGGACTGGGAGGGCTCGGGAGGCCGACTCAGGGGCTGGTCTAAGCCCCAGCGAGGCCCATTCACACATCCAGAAGCACTACCCGCCATCTGGTGACCATCTCCATCTGTCTGGGAAGGACGGGGTTGAAGCCACTCTAGAAAGCAGAGAACATGAGTCTCATCCAGAAGTGTTCTTTGTTTCAAACACTAGGTTACCTTTAATTCACTGGGATTATTTTATTAGTTTATTCCCCTCCCCACCTCCTATAGAGCTGTATACAATTTATGGTCAGGTCAATTTGATGTGGTTTTGGGATATAGG